>JAHWFP010265604.1:52623-93199 GCA_023313725.1 Lithobius niger | reverse complement strand
CCCCCTCCCCTCGTCAGTTCATTACGTTCTTCAACGGACGATGAGCAAACGGCCCCAGGCGCCGTCGGCGGGCGCAGCAGCAAAAGTAAAAAAAGGCAATCGTCATGGTCGAGCGAGTTTTTTTAATGACATACTAAACACCCATTATTACGATCCTAAGAGTTCCGGTAGCCTGGGGGGTGCGACACGGCTTCATAAGCGAGCCTCACTCGTCGATCGAAGAATCACGCTCGCTTTTGTTAAACGATGGCTACAATCTCAGGACACGTATACATTATTTAAGCCAGTGACCAGGTCATTTGAACGAAACCGGATCAGAGTGAAGAACGAGAGAGACACAATTTCGGCCGATTTAGCTGACGTGTCCAACCTCGCGGCGCATAATGACAACTATAATTTTTTATTGGTCGTAATTAATGCCTTCTCGAAGTACTTGTGGGTTCGTCCAATTAAAAGAAAAGATGCAATTTCAGTTTCAACAGCATTACGTGATATTTTGCTCGATCTACGTGCCTCGAACGTGGAGTTTTTTACCAGTGATTCCGGGAGTGAGTTCCAAAACAGAGCCGTAGGACAGCTGCTACGTCAGCACAACATCAAACAGTATACTACACGCAACGAAGAAATTAAATCGAGTTTCAGCGAAAGAGTGATACACACGCTCCGTGGTCGAATTTCACGTTATTTACATAAAAACAATACGATGAGATTTATCGACGTACTTCAAGACATTGTTGAATCCTACAACAATAGTTATCATCGCAGCATTAAAATGAAACCCACTCAGGTTAACGAATCTAATACCGGTGAAGTTTTCGTTAATCTTTACGGAGGTGGAGGGTTCCGAACCGGCGATCCGGTGAGACTGGCTTTGAAAACGCACATTTTCACACGTGGCTACCATCCAAGATGGACTCAAGAAGTTGCCTACGTCAGTGGTAAAAATCTCAAACATCCCATTACGACCTATACCGTTAAAGACTGGCACGGCGAACCGATTATCGATACTTTTTACAAGCAAGAATTACAAAAAGTAGCCGAGCCTACATCTTATAAAATTGAAACTGTGCTGAGAACACGCAGGAAACGAGGAGGCGGGACCGAGTATTTGGTTAAATGGGAGGGTTATCCAAAGTCCTTTAACACTTGGGTTTCAGACCTAGAACAGTTAAGATGAGTGAGGATATATTTTTAACCCTCCCTAGTAATTCTTCTATGGATATTTTTCCGTATAATACGCTTCAAAAATACATCACTCGGTTGTCAGCACCTTTAAATCTGTCCCGTGACTACGAAGTGGCTTTGTGCGAAATTTCGTTTCCAAATAACATAAATCAAGATTCTGCAATTATTTTAAAAAGTGCTGACAAGGAAGCACGGCTCTTGGAGTACAGCTTTACAGAGAGGAAGGAAAGATTGTTGGAGGGAGGTCATTTGAGTCCTATCGAAAGCACCGCAATTTTACCTTCAACTAAGGGCACGAAACGATACTCTAGTTACAAGGAATTAATGAACCGTATCAATCTCGACATTCAAGACTTAAAAAAACAATTGCCCGACGACGATCGTATGAAGACTTCTGAGGACCCGCGCATCTTGTACGACGAAAGTACACACACGTTTAATATTCGTAATTACGAAGGCGAAGAAACGTACGTCAGGCTTTATTTGGGTCCTAAATTAGCTTCTCGTTTTGGCTTCCCAAAATTTGAAATGCTTCCAGATGTTGTGGAGCACTCCGTTGAAACTTTGGTGCCAGTCATGGAAACGACTAATACTCCCGTGGACAGTATATACGTGTACACAGATCTAATCCAAGCTAATCACGTTGGTGACTACAAAGTTCCCTTATTGAGAATCGTACCGGTTCGTGGTCAACCGGGGGAAGTTTGCAACATTGAGTTTAATAGGTTGTACTATTTTCCTATTCAAAAAGAAAGTTTTCAATTTATTGAAATTTTGTTAACTGATGATTCTGGGAGACCTATAGAATTCGGTGATTATGGGAGGATGGTGGTTGTCTTGCATCTTCGTAAAAAAAAGCCTTTCGTAGACTATAAGTAAGCTCGCGCTCCCCCCCTCCCCCGCACACATCGATCGTACATCATGAGAGGCACGTGTCCTTACATGCAGTACTACCTAGACCAGGCGGGTGGGGGTATACCCGTGTACTACGGTCGTCACGGAGCCCAAACCGGAAACGGATTGGGGTCAATTTTATCTAGCTTAGGAAGAATGGCTATGCCATTTTTAAAGGGGATAGGCAGCTTCCTCGGACGAACGGCTCTCTCTACTGGCGTCGGTATAGGCTCCGACGTGCTGGGAGGCAAGACGTGGAAAGATGCTTCGCGTGACAGGTTTACGGAAGCTGGACGTGACGTCATGAGCGAAGTTGGAAGAAGATTACAACAACGAGGGAGTGGTCGTAAGCGTAAAAGAAAAGCTTCAAAAACTAAACCTAAGTGTTGTAAAAAACGAAAAAAGAAAGGGTCGAAGCCTAAAACCATTCTAGATTAAGCCAACCTATATAACTACCTGTCTTTCCCCCTTCAGTGTCATTTTACGTCACGAGGGTCAGTATGGCGTACCTTCACCCAAATTCGTGCGAATGTCTGCTGAATAATTTAGATTTGTTCAGCGTCAGTCCCGTTCAGTTATCGATTCAAAAACCTAAATAGTAGAGTATAGACCCGTCGCTACGATAGGAGCTAATCAAGTAATCGATTTTTTGGTTCCGGGATCCGACGATTACATCGATATATCACAAACGTTAATTTACATGCGTGTTAAAGTTGTAAAATCGAGCGATGGTTCGGCCTATACGGCGGACGAAAGTAAACTGATGGGACCCGTCGATTTGTTGTTGCACGGACTTTTTTCTCAAGTTGACATCAGTCTGAACGGTAAACTGGCTACTGGTACCAACGACCATTACGGATACAAAGCATTCATGAAGACTATTTTGAGTTACGGTAGTGAAGCAAAAAAGACGCAGTTGGAATCCTCACTTTTTGCACCCTATGCTACGCGACAGAACAGAACGGCGAGTGGGGCTGAGCTAGATCTGATAGGACGAGTCAGTCACGATTTAGTGAACCAGTCACGACTTGTGCTAAATAATACAGAACTGAAATTCAGATTCGTGCCTCAACGAGCAGAATTCTGCATGTATTTAAACGCCGCAGGTATAACCGCCGCCCTCTCACCCGTCATTGTTCCGTTAGATGCGGCCCTCTATATTCGCAAGGTTACCCCTTCCCCCTCTATTCTACTAGCTCACGCCAGAACGCTCAGTTCAGTTTCCTCGGCAAAATATCCTTACAGAAAAACTGATTTTAAGAGTCACACTTTGTTACGAGGTACACGCAGCGCGACGATCGACAATATTTTCAACGGTGACGTTCCTAGTCGAGTTACTATAGGATTAGTTAAACACGCAGCCTTCAATGGGGTTTATTCAAACGACCCCTTTTTCTTCGAACATTTTGGTTTGACTTCGTTAGCTCTGTCGGTCGACGGGGTGATGCACAACTCGAAACCTCTAACTTGTGATTTTGACAATAATAAATATGTGCAAGCTTACATGTCGCTGTACGAAGGACTAGGAATACAGTACCACAATACTGGCGTGGACATATCTTACGCCGATTACAAGTCGACTGGTAAGACATTGTTTTGCTTCGATTTGACAGCCGACGGAAACTCACGATCCTACTCACGTGTCTTTAGTTAACAATGGCATTGTGCGTGTCGACTTGAAATTTTCTACTGACTTGGCTCAGAACGTCACGGTTGTGTTTTTGGGTGAAAAAGAAGCTTTGTTGGAAATTGACGAAAAACGAAACGTACTCTCTACAGAATGAATACGAAACAAATAGACGATATATTGCGTCCGTTGTGTAGTGATTTTCAAGGTGTGTTCCCTTCTAATCATATTCCGGAAGGGAACGGTTGGTCCGTTATTAATCTTGACAAATGTGACAAGCCTGGCAGTCATTGGGTGGTTTTGGGTGACTGCGAGTACTTTGATAGTTTTGGATTGTTACCTCTTACAAGTACTTTGCTCGAACATTTAAAGAAAAGGGGTGATGGAAATAGGTGGTGGTACAATACTGTAAAGCTTCAAGATTTTAACACGAAAACTTGTGGTCATTTTTGTATTTATTATATCTTAAAACGTTGCGAAGGGGCTTCCCCTCTTCAAATTATTGATTTTTTAAGTGTTAAACCTGATGTAGAACGGTTTGTTTACGATTATGTTAATAAGCTCGTAGTGTAATTGTTTATTTTTATGTTAAATAAATTTGTGTAATTTTTATTTATTGTGTATTTTTCTTCTTCCTCAGGCATAGAGATGTTCACGTGTGGACAATGTGGACGGACGTACGGGACGAGGGCGCTCCTGGCACGGCACACGAGGGCCTTCCACGACTGAAATCACGTTTGTGACGTGTGTCATAGGTCCTTCGCAAACGACATCAACCTGCGACGGCACGCCAGAGCACACCTCGTCACGTGCCCCGTCTGCCGGCGCACATTCCCGACGCACGATGCTTTCCTGCATCACAGCATCGAGGCTCACACCACCCGACCACCAGAGCCACCAGTGTTCAAGGAAGAGGCATCGGCATTTAAGTCGTACTTCAAAAGGTTTACGTATACGTTGTCCAGCGATACGCGTGACGTCCGTGACTATTTGGAGAACGTGAGACGTAACCTTTTGACTCTGTTCTCCTCTCTACTCGAACAGATGGGGCAATTTAAATTTCTACTCTGTATCAGCGTTGTTTTGGAGAAAATACGTTTCGATGGAGAAACTGAACGTATGCCCATCTATTTGTGCAGTGGTGCGCATCAACTGTTGTGTTCAGATTTTATTGATACTGAATTACTTGGTGCCATTGGTAAACTTCTTGATCAATTGGACACTTTTCAGAAACATGGTTCGGGTTGGGTGGTTTTTAGGATCGACGGTTGTGACGTTCATGGGGGAAGGTATGTACCTTTAAGCGGCGGGTGTGGAAATGTAGTACTTGACAAATTTTTGCAAGATAAGCATGCTGTAGTGAACGTTTTGTGTGATGACAATAAGTGCTTCGTGTACAGTGTCCTGGCTGGGTTGTATCCTGCGAATGATAACATCAATAGAGTGAGCCATTATCGTAAATATGGCAAATGGTTGGATTTTAGCGGGCTTTCCTTTCCTACACCTATAAGTGAGATTGCAAAATTTGAATCACGGAATAACTTGTGCATTTTATTGTATTGGTACGAAGACAAAAATGTCTTTCCAATTTATTTGAGTAAACGAACCAATTGTCGGGAAGTTAAACTATTGTTGGTTAACGGTAATCATTACTGTTGGATTAAAAATTTCAATAGGTTGGTGCATACAAACGATAAGAAATATGTATGTCACTATTGTTTCTCGTACTTCCGTTCCGACGCTGCTTTGGTTGATCACCTTAGTTTATGCAGGACGTTTGAACCTCAACAAATCAAAATGCCTACTGAGAAACCGTACATGAAGTTTACGAGGTACGACAAACAATTACTGGTGCCGTACGTGATGTATCTAGATTTTGAATCGATACTTACTAAAATCAGTACTTGTAAGCCGGATTCTTCATCCTCTTTTACTCACAAAACGAGTTTGCACCAACCTTGTGGTTATTCTTACGTTGTGGTTGCGCACGATGGCAGCGTTTACGCTCATAGGGTATTTCGAGGTGAAAATTGCATGGAAGACTTTTTTACTCATTTAGAAGTGGTTTATGACGAAATTGAAGAGATTAAAGGTCGAATGCTTCCTTTGGTACCTGATTATGCTTGGTTGTTAGATTATGCTAACGCGACTCATTGTCATATTTGTGGTAATTTGTTCGCCGTTGGTGACATCAGAGTACGCGACCACTGTCATTTGAGCGGTAAGTATAGGGGAGCAGCTCACAATGCGTGTAATTTACAGTACAGGTTTAAGAGCTTTTTACCCATATTCTGTCATAATTTGCGTTCATACGACGCGCACCTCGTAGTGAGAAGTTTGTCTTATTTTAAAAATAAGAACATTTCTGTCATTCCACAAAATACTGAAAGGTTTACCTCGATACAAGTTGGAAATTACAGGTTTTTAGACAGTTTTCAATTCTTGTCCGCTTCTTTGAGTACTTTGGTTGGAAACTTAACCGATTTTCCTATAATGAGGAAAATTTTTCCAGAAACTCACGCTTTGTTGACCAGGAAGGGTGTATATCCTTACACCTATTGTGACTCATTTTCGAAATTTAATGAGACTCAATTGCCGCCCAAAGAAGCTTTTTATTCAGATTTGACTAATACTCATATTAGCGACGACGAGTATTCGTACGCTGGTACAGTTTGGAGAGAAACAAATTGTAAGACTTTAGGTCAGTATCACGACATGTACGTTTTGGCTGATTCGACACTTTTGGCCGATGTGTTCGAACAATTTAGAGCTCTTAGTCTGAAACAATACAATTTAGACCCTTGTCATTTTTTCACCCTACCTGGTCTGAGTTGGGAAGCTGCGCTTAGAATGACGGGTGAGAGGTTAGAATTGTTGCAAGACGTAACAATGTACAATTACTTCACTGCAGCCATACGAGGTGGTGTTAGCATAATATCTAAACGGTGCGCCCGTGCCAATAATCCTTTGGTGTCAAATTATGATCCTGATGTTGAACGAAGTTACCTCATGTACATTGATGCCAATAATTTGTACGGCTTTTGTTTGAGCATGTCATTACCTTATTCGGGTTTTGTATGGTTAACGGAACGAGAGCTCGCTTCGCTCGATTTGAATTCTTTGCCTCCTTGTATAGTTAAAGTTGACATTCAGTATCCTGACAATTTACACGATTCACATAGTGACTATCCTTTGGCTCCCGAGCATGTGGTGATAACTGAAGATATGTTGTCCCCCTTTAACAGAGAACAGGCTGCTAAACAAGGCCCTTACGTTCAGGGTCGAAAATTAGTTCCTCATTTGAATGAACGTAAGGAGTACATTTGTTATTACAAGAATTTGATGTATTACGTTACGAAAGGGCTTAAAGTCACGAAAATTCATTCTGGCATTAAATTTACCGAGAAGGCTTGGTTGGCCCCTTACATCTCTTTTAACAGCATGAAACGAAAAGAGGCAAAGAGTGAATTTGAGAGATCTTTTTACAAGCTGGCAAATAATTCGATATTTGGGAAAGCCATTCAAAATGTAAGGCGGTACATGAATGTGAAAGTGAGTACTAACGTGAAAAAGTCTCTCAAATTGATGAGCAAGCCTACGGTCGAGTATTTCGATATTTTGGACGATAACTTGATGCTTTTCAAAATGCGTAAACAGACTGTTACTTTGGACAAACCTGTTTTTCTTGGCTGTACTGTTTTGGAATTAAGTAAATTGGTAATGTATTCTCATCACTATGACTACATGTTAGACAAATACGGTAAGAATTGTAGATTGTTGGGAAGCGACACTGATAGTTTTTTTTACGAAATCAAAACTGACGATGTGTACACTGACATGGCTCAATCTTTACATCTTTTTGATACTAGCTCCTATCCAACGAGCCATCCCTAGTATTGTACCGATAACAAGGCTAAACCTGGAGTTTTCAAGGATGAGTGCAATTCAACGCCTATAGAGTCATTTATTGGTTTGAAGAGTAAATTGTATTGTTACACTTGTAATAATAATGTCAAGAAAGTGGGTAAGGGGGTTCAGCGGTCTGTCTTGCAGGGTACTGTTACGTTCGAACATTACAATAGGTGTTTGCGTGATCACGAGTATTTCAGTTTTGAGCAGTCTAGTATCAGGTCCTATCTCCACGAAGTTTACAGCATTGTTCAAAATAAATTGGCTTTATCTGTAACCGATACTAAAAGGTTCGTTGATTGTACAGGCTTGGATTCTGTTGCGTATGGTCATTACACGTTACGAGACAAGCAATAAATATTTTTTATTTTTCTGGAACGTGACAATGATGACTACTTTAGTACGAAAACCTTTTTCGTCATGTTCTGAATTTAAAAATATTTGTTGTTTATGACATCCTTGATTGTTTTAATGCTTTTTGTATGTCTGTTGTTTTTTACTATAAACGGTGAAGGATTTTACATTTTTGATTGGTTTTTGGCTCTTCATGGTTATGGGTTTTGTATTTTGTTGGTTGTAGTTTTGGTTCATAGAAATATTAAAGGTTCTTGTTGTATATAAAGGCTTGCCTCTTGCGTCTTCCTTTCATTCAGTTGCTAGCGTTCGTTTGTTATGGATTTACACGATGATGAAGTAGTTGACGATGGGGACTTGACTAAGGTTGAACAGGCTATTTACTCCGCAGTACCAGAAAAATACAGGTTTTATATTTCGCATCAAATAACACGTATAAAATCACGTAAGGATGTACTGGGCTGGACTAAAAAACGAGAGCTTATTTTTAATGACAATGTTGTTACTGGGAGCGATATTGTTGAACTGATGGTACATTTCTGCCCGGGAAACAAAAGGAAACCTAAACCAATAGGATTTGATGAGTTACTGTTGGGGCTGTGTAAAATAGACCCTCCTTATTTTACTCATCGAACTATATGAACTGGTGTTGTTCAGGGCTCAATTCATTTGTTGCACCATTTTCGTCATGGACGGTTACCGCCTGTTACTCGATTCTGCGAGACATCCTTGGTTTTTTAAGACATTCTTATTGCTGTTTTTACTGTTTAATTCAGTAATGTTGACTTTAGACTTTCTTCGTATTTCCCAACAGACAACTGAAGAACACCAATTTGTGTCGTCCATTTGTTCCATTGCAGATGTTGTGAAATGTAAAACTGAAAGTTTTATTGCATCTAATTTTCTTTTGTTTTCTTCATGCGCTAGTACTAGTGTGTTTGCTTACATAGAACGAAATGGTACAATCATTCCTTTTTCCCATGATGAATTTGAAAACATGTACGTACATGTCAAGTCAATACTTGCATTGTAGTTTGTTCATATGACCTGAATAAAAGGTTTGGTGTGGCTTGAATGGTTTCTGAGTCTATTTCTTTTCCGATTTGTCTAATACCTACAAAGATCTCAGTGACTTCGAGTACTTTCTTAGGTTTTCAATATATGAGAGGGGTATAGAGGGGTAAATAAGGGTAAGAAGGGTAAATCATGTTGGGTGGGTAAAACACTTAATTGTGACGTCATTTCCGGGTGAAAAATGCATTTTTTGACGCCATTTCCGGTTTGTGACGTCATTTTCGGTTTGTGACGTCATAGATCCAATATGGCGGATCCAAGATGGTGGCATTTCCGGTGTGTTAGTACGTACACCTTCTTAGGCCGGAAATGACGTTAAAAAACCGGAAATTTACGTCAAAAACCGGAAGTGACGTCATAAACCGGAAGTGACGTCATAATCCAAGATGGCGGCGGTGGTCACGTGACCGGAAGTGATGGTACTACGTACTTTTATCTTACTACTAACGCACAGTTCAGTTTAAACATACGGATGATTCATTTTATAAAGACAGAGTTAAAATGCCTTCAGGCACCTCTATTGGTATTTCACCAACAACGCAGAAAGATTGGAAAATTAGAATTCCAACAGTTGTAGGAACGTTTGAACCTACAATCTGCTTAAATGTTGCCGACCCAAATGCGTCACCAGCGAAACACTCATCGTTGGGAGAGCGAGGAAACTTGCTCACGAGTATTTCCGCTCAACCGGGCAACAGATGGTACAAGCAGCACCATCTAGCGTCCGAGGTTGATACTAGCCACGAGTCGGAGCAGCAAGGAGAAGCATCGCTCGACTCGGCGCAAACAGCGCCTAACGCTGATAACGTTCAAGTGAACACAGTTTTAAATAAAACTAAGGTTAAATATTCACGTCCACACTTAGTGTTTAACGTTGGTAATAGGCCAGAAATTTGTTTATTAGACACAGGATCTTCACTTTCGTTAATTACGAACACAGCAGCACAGCGCATGCTTAAGAATTTTAGCGTAAAATGCCATTTAATTCCGATGACCACACCAGTCAATTTGGTTGGGGTCGGTAATCGTCAGATTAAAACTGATAGGAAAATAGTAACAACTATAGAAAAGTGTGAATTTTCTAGTAATCAAGAATTTATTATCGGTCCTGATGGTTCATTTGGTAACATTTCAGTGCTATTGGGATACGATTTCCTGTCGAATAAATCAGATTCATTAGCATTAAATTGCCCAGATAACGTCTTAACTATAGGCGATTTAAAATTTCAAATATCGTCTACACCAGAATTAGCTCATGTTGCTTATAAACAAAATAAGGAAATAATAAACAGGGAATTTTACAAACCCAATCACATTTACGTAGCGTCACTTAACGTAGCTACAGATGTAGAAACTGATGATAATCCTAAATCTACATGGAATTATACACCTAAACAGCATTTAATAGATGTTACTGTATCTTTGTTAAGAGACGAAATAATTCTATCAAATTGTGAGAGTAGAATAACCAGGAATTTACATTTCCCGTATCCAGAAATACAGACAGGAGTATTACAACCTGAAAACGACGAATTTTCTGTACATCTTGCTCACAGTCTTGTTAACACAACTCCCACAGGTATTATTCCAGTTATGTGCATAAATCTTAATGGATTTGACGTAGAACTAAAAGCGGGTACTACCTAGGTACGTACATGACAGCTATTATCGAGTATGAGGATGACGCTTCCTTAGTTTTGCAAATTCAAATTTACCCACCTCAAGTCTCATTGAGAAATCTCAAACTGCAAGTCCCATCGAGGTATCTCAAATCTCAAATCCCATCGAGACTTCCCAAAATCAATCCAAACCGAGTGAAAGCTCAACGGAGGTGCCAGTTGGTAGCCTAACTGATGCTCCCAAGCCAAAATCCAAGGCAGAACTCGATGCAGAATGGGAAATTTTAAAACATAGGTTCACGTTTCCAGATTTAAACAGGGAGGAAACGGGAGAATTTCTAGATATGCTTAGAAATCATCAAGATTCATTTTCTAAAAACGATTTTGACTAAGGATGTTATGAGGGATACGAAGTTCCTATAGACACTGGCGAGTCACAACCAGTAAGTTCTAAAATGTACCGAGTTCCATTTCACCAACGTAAATTATTGGATAAATATATTGACGAAATGCAGAGAGTAGGAATAATTCAAGAAGGAAAATCAGGATGGTTATCTCCTTGTCTAATGATAAAGAGAAGGCCAACTGGTTATCGCATAGTCGTAGATTTACGCGGCTTGAATTCTGTCGTGGAAAGTTTAAGTGTTCCAATACCTACTATGACAGAAAGCATGGCTCACCTTAGCAGAGCTAAGTATTTTACACGCTTAGACTTTAAGTTTAGATTTTATCAACTTAAATTAACGGAATCTGCTAAACCTAAGACGTGCTTCTCTGCTAACCCTAAAACCTATTTCTTTATCCGGCTCCCAATGGGCCTTAAAACAGCGCCCGCGCACTTCCAATTTTGCGCACAACAAATATTTGCAGACGTGCTAGGAGCCTATTGTACCGTCTACCTTAACGATTGTCTCCTGAGTAGTCCAGATCTTAAAACTCACATCAGTCATGTGAATCGAGCACTAGAACTAGTCGCTCGTTCAGGACTAAAACTCAGTGTTGAAAAGTGCGAATTTGCAGGCAAAAAGGTTAAGTTCCTAGGCTTTGTGCTAGACGTAACGAGATACAACCCGATAGCGATAAAACAAAGGCTATGCAACATTATCCTACGCCTAAAACACCTAAGCAAGTCCGTTCATTTTTAGGTATGGTAAATTTCTATAGGCAGCACATTCCTTCATTTGCAGAAATGTCACAGATTTTGTCCAGACTAACACGACAAAACTGTAAATTTCTGTGAGGCGAAAATGAAGAAAGAGCATTTCAAGAACTTAAGCGAGCTATGATAAAGGCTGCAATGCTTAAACACCCAAATTTTTCTAAACCTTTTTTCTTGAAACTGACGCTAGTGGAGTAGCGATCGGAGGCTGCTTAAGTCAGTATCACGGAGGTATAAACTATCCGTTAGCCTACACTTCCCGAACCCTGACCGAGGCGGAACGGAAGGAAACAACTACTACAAGGGAAATTCTAGCGATTATACATTGTATAGATTCATTTCGTTGCTATTTACTTGGTAAGATGTTTTTCCTAACTACGGACCATTTAGCAATTTGCTATCTTTATTGTGTCTCCACCCGCCCGCCCCCCCCAAAAAAAAAATATTAGAAAGAATCTTACTTCAACTCAGGGAATATGAATTCATCTTACGTCATAAGTCGGGCCGACTTCTAGCGGTTTCCAACGCGATATCTCATGTAGAGATACCAGTCGCGTGTTGAGCAGTCAATTTCCTGACTGGACGCGACAACACCTAGCGGCGGAGCAACGAAACGATCCATTCTTAGGCCAAATAATTAAACGT
Organism: Lithobius niger; assembly: GCA_023313725.1. Lineage (NCBI taxonomy): Eukaryota > Metazoa > Arthropoda > Chilopoda > Lithobiomorpha > Lithobiidae > Lithobius > Lithobius niger. Next base: position 80,733 of record JAHWFP010265604.1, on the reverse strand, counting down.
CTAGAAGATCAGGCATCTGAAGATTTGATCTACGCTTCTAACAAGCGAAACATCTTTTATAAAGATTATGACGGAATTCTATACAGAATTCGACTACCAGACCCAAATAGACGCCGTATGCACAATCTAGCACAGATCTCTACGGAACTATTGTATCCGAGATTACCTATCCACACCTGGTGCCGGACATCGCGGAGCCAGTAAAACTAGAGAATTAATAGAGCTATATTGCTATTGGCCTAAAATGATGGACGATATCACACATTACGTTAAAACTTGCCAAGTATGTCAAGCTTACCTTAGACCTAACAAGCCACTAAAGGCTAAGCTAAGAACCTACCAACCTCTACAGAGACCAGGTCATTCATGGAGCTTGGATCTCATTGGACCTTTGAATAGAAGCGTTCACGGGAACGTCTACGTAATGACGTTAATTGACGACTTCAGTCGTTATGAATTGCAGTCGGAATTCCCGATAAGAAAGCAGAAACAATAGCCAATAAGTTGTTTTCTCACCTCATAGCTAGATTTGGGGCACCCGTGCAACTGCGCGGAGACAACGGAAGTGAGATAAACAACGCTAGTGTGGCAAGATTGTCAAATTTGTTCAATATTAAACAGATAAATTTCACTCCTAACACATCGTGGGTAGGAGGGACGGTAGAAGCCGCAAATAAGAGAATAGAAACAGTATTACGTGAAATTTCTGCAAGTTGTCCAGAAAATTGGTGCGAGTATTTAGAATTAGTGACTATAGCACTAAATGTGTGTCTTAATTCAACCATGCTAATTAGCTCACACTATTTACATCATGGTTCCGAATTTAGATTGCCGAGTGCATTAGCTATCGAACCACCACGAATCTGCTATGATAGTGATGACACTATAGTACGTCTAGAGAGTAGACTACAAGCAGCATTCGAAGTCGCTCGAGCGCATACTTGGAACACCATGGTTCCTAAGAACGAATAACCAACCTGTTCCTTTTAACGGACCTACCGATTTGGATTTATCGGAGTAGCTTAACGGTACCTTAACGGAAGCTGAAATAAAATTACAACAGTACATAGCAAAACTTTTGGAAGATCCGACAGACCATTTATCGGAGATTCAACCACCAACGTTTACGCCTTCCGAGCCTGTCGATGCAGCTAGCGTTTCAGAAACATGCTCAATCAAGAAACGCAAACGCGTCGAGCCAAAATCGGCCGCTTATTTACAAAGTAAATACCGTAAAATAAATTACGAACTAAATAAACAAAGAATGCTTGCTTCAACGCATGGTTATAATACCCGTAAGACCAAGACTACCCCAGAAATCAGGCTGTGTCGGCAGTTGGAAGAGGTAAACGTTGAGGATGAGTAATTCTTTGCGTATCCAATGGAGAACAAAGAAAACATGGCGTCACCGTAAAGGAGCGTTCACGCGCCCTGCACGCGGGAACCCTAGTGAGGAAAAATGGAAGTTCCTTTTCCGAAACCAATGCATGATTGCAAGACCAGTCACCTACGCAGTTTCAATTTTACAGTGCATGATACTGAACACGCTACATCGCATAAATACATGAAAATGGCTTAAGTCTATTATGTTTCAGGATGTAATGTAAAATAACTTTTGAGACCGAAACTCGTAGATTGTTTCAGAAAATACTATTATTTGAAAATAAGAAAAAATATATACAAACAATTAATACGAAAAAAATATACGTAAACACCTATAAACAGGACATACGAAACATAAATCAATAAATATTTACAACATGACATAAACAAATAATAAAACATAAAATGAACATGATAATATTTACAGAAAACATGGCAAAATCATGGAAAATAATTAACTTAAAATAATTTACAAACAGAAAAGATGAGACATGGAAAATTGGTCAAATTAAAAACATAGAACCATACAACCATGTTGTAACCATAAGTTACAGTAGACAATTTTGAAAATATTAGCAAATGAAAGGAAATTCAAGACAATTGGAATTATTAAAATGGTTGAAATTTAAGAAATCTAAATTTAGTAATTTTACTAGGAAATGAAATTGAAAGAAAAAATTAGTAACCGAAAAACAATTTGGACGAAAAGTTGAATCTTTACGGTAAATTACGGTTACGAACACTAATATTAAAAATGTTACAAAACAGAGAAAAAAAACCGAAATAAATATATACAACAAGCAAGCAAGTCCAGGGTTCTGGTAAATAAATGAAATAAAAAGGCAACATAAATGGAAAAATAGTCAAAAGTAATAAAATAAAACATTGCATATGCAACATATCGCGACAGCGCATCCAGTTTGAAGCGCTGCTCCATCCAGTAGCAAGCTGCTCCAGCCGCTTCCTCCGTAGCTTTGCCGAGCCTACCGATTCCACAAAAACTTAAGTTTAAAATACCTTCCACCTAATTACTACAAAAATTATTGGCACGAACTGCTTATTTAATGTTTTGAGAAAGCTCATGCAAACTTTCAGTTTGGTTGCTAACTATTTTGCGCTAACATTTTGCAATAGCGTGATCACCAATTCACACGATACTACGCCACGAACATCCGGGCACTCTGTCGCTCCGTCTATGGTCAGTGATGGTCAGAGCGGAACGAACCAGAAATTTCGTCAAATGTACCCTCCGCCACTTAGTTTGAGAGTAGAATAATAAAAAAATTCTAAAACAAAAATAAAAATTTACTATATTTTTTACCTTACTATAAAATAACATGACTTTTGTGACTTAGTTCGTAATTTACAATTTAAGGTTAAAATTAGGTCTACGCACCTGTTTTTGTGTGCTTGCCTACAAGCATGCTTCGAGGCTATCTCTGGCACGTGTTCGCACAACGCAGAAGTAAAGCGTAAAGTCGGCCGTATTTTCGTATGTATACCTTCGGAGTCAATAAAAAGGTAAGAGATGTAGCTTAACATTCCGGATTTATTATAAAGTTTACAAATTTAATAATGGTAACTATAAATAGACCATTGTTGTCTGTGTGCAGCTCAAGTTTGAGCTTATCATTGCCATGACTGATCTTCGGATGCGTCGCTAAACCTACAACGATCACGCATTTCAACGAATGCACTATTAATAGGGCCCATAACATTCGATGCATGTTCATTCAAAACTTGTAATCATCCAAAACAACGACAACGTCGTACAAACATGAATTAGCATTCTGCTCTTGTTTCTATGTAATATTAAATTACGGACAAATACAAGACGCTTGGGTAACTTATTACATGTTTGTAGTCCGAAAATATGATGGGGGGTGGAGAGGGTGCGGGAAAACTGGACCTCAGTTGGAAAAGGCCATTTACGAAAAATGGTGTATAAAAAAAAGCATAAGTAAAATGACGGGTAAAAACCGTGAAATAGCAAAAAAAAAGTTATAAATATTTTTCGGGAAAAATTTCATTCAGCCTTGACGCCCCGTGGGTGCCTCTTCCCCCCCCCCCCCCCAGGTTTTGTCTTTGATACGCCCCTGAATGTTTGAACTGAACTAAAAAAAATGTATTATTTCTGGTACTAAAAAGTACTAAATACGCACTTACTAGTTTTTTTTGGCTCAAAATACTAGTTTTTTTTTTGAAACACAGTAGGCCCGAAACGATATGATCCACAAAAATACAAAGCATTAATTTCGTGTATTTCAGGGTCGTTTATTTATTTTGAAAAAAATATTTTAAGTGTTTATTTGTATATTTATTTATTTATTTCACTACCCTGTAATAGCAATAATATGGTATGTTAAAATGAAGCTTCGCCAGGTCAGGTAGGAAAAGAATTAACATAAAAAGTACTAAATACGCACATACTAGTTTTTTTTTTTGGCTCAAAATACTAGTTTTTTTTGGAACACAGTAGGCCCGAAACGTAACATTCTGTTTGATTTTCTTTTTTTGTAGTCCCAACTGGTTTGTCCACATTTCATCAATTTTGGTGGTTTTTAGTAACCGGCGAGAAGACTATTGCAACGATTTTGTCCGTCCGTCCATCGCTTTTTTCAACTTCGCAACAGTACCAGATATTGACGACCATTGTTTACAACGTCCATTGTTTACAACGTCCATTGTTTAATAGACTGCTTCGACTAAACTAAATTAAAATAATAACAGCAGTTGTAGTGCATGATAGAGGTGTGCACCTCAACATTGGAAGTGGAGGAACTGTACAGAAGACCGGTGCGACTAGGCAGTCGCTGTAGCCGCTTGTTTTCTACTTCCTACACTTCTTCAAATGTCTAAGCAATTTCACCACATTGTTAGTTAAAAGTTGTGAAGGGCTTTCCAGATTACATACATAATTATGTGACGTGTGTAAATATCAAAAATTGATTATTTACATTCTTCATTAAGCCTAACCATTAAATGTCCAACGTTGCAAATATTTTAAAACAGATCTTCAGTGTACAGTAAACTGGTGAAAAAAATGGTGAGTTCAAGTATTCACACCTAACCAGTATGCGAAAACTCCTGCTTGTAGAATCCTTTTCCCGTCCCCCCTTCCCCCACCACCTTTCAAAAAAAGTCTATATTATGGATCATAGCTCTGGTTGAAGAATAATCCTGGCTACAGCTGAAGGATTCGAAAAGGGCTGACACTTGTGTTAATGTGATGCATATGGTCAATAGCCTACAGTGAAATAAAACAAAGCGAAAGAAATCTTTACTATTGCTTTTAAGGTTTGCTGATACAGACACTGGCATCCGTAGTATCGGCAAAACTGATCCGAAACTGATACTTAGTAGACAACAAATTGAATCAATGTAAGCAATTGCTTTGTCAAACCAAAATGAGTTTGCAAACAAGAAATACTTGTTTACACTGTTTTACAAATTGCAAAAAAAAATATTTCTGGGTGAAAAGCAACCTTAGAATTGCTGCATGTTAGTTAAAAAAAAAAGTCAGATCTGTTTTACAAAACCAAAAAAAAAAGTTATTTAGTATCGTTTGCTTTTGGCTTAAAATTTGTGGCAAGTATTAGTTTTTTACAATCATAATTGTAGTGTAGACTACATTTACATTTACATTAGATAAGAAAAAAAAATTTTCTTTTGTTAATATCATTAGCGAATGAATGATGAGTGGTATGTTTAATATTATATGTGGTAGTTTTTAGCTGGGGGGGTGGAGCAGGATAGGAATTATCAAAATGTACCTGAAAGTGGCATTGATATGGACGAAATTGGCATCTGGCATTGGCAACAAACATGTCCTGAATAGCTCATCTTACAATTCGGTTGGAAATCAACAAAAGTTCTGCAAGTTTTAAATGGTTTTTTTTTAAACTGTTAAGTTCTAAATGGTTCTTATTTTCTTCCATCATTATCATAGGCCTAGGTTCTTAGGTTCTTAGGCAGAATGAGAACATTTTTGTTTTGTTTTGTTTTGCTTTAAGGGAGCACGAACCCAAACTGGGGTACCTGCCCCATGACGATGAGAGGGACAATTTAGCTGGAGAAATTCAAGTAGAAAACCCAGGATCTGTGACATGCCACAAACGATGAGCACGATGCACCACAGGGCCTGTCTCTGATCAGTTTGTTGTTGTTTGTTTTTTTAGGGAGCACGAACCCAAACTGGCATGAAGTGCTCCCTAAAAAAAAACAGCAACAACTCAGTATAACAACAAAATGGTCCCATATCATCGTCGTGGGGCAGATAACCCAGTTTGAGTTCATGCTCCCTAAAAAATCAAACAAACAATAACAACAACTCGGTATAAAAACAAAATGGTCCTATCTCATCTGCTACACGATGATGCGATGGGACCATTTTGTTGTTGTTGTTGTTTTTTTGTTTTTTTTTAGGGAGCACAAGCCCAAACCAGGTTGTCCGCCCCACGACAATGAGAGGGACTGAGTTATCTGCTTCAATAATATAACAATGAACATATTTTGCTTTCAACAATGAACACGTTAGTGAACAAGACGACGTTAGTACCCGCACACGACAACAGCAGCACGAATGAAGAATTATTGTTTTTCTCATTACTAAATAACGCGCGTTTGGTAAACTCCTCGACACACTTAATCAGACTAATGGAAACCTACTAATACTCCCCCCCCCCCCTCAAAACATAGGGATCTTAAACTGGATTCGGCTTTTTATCTCATAGCTTCAATGGAAAAAGGATCGTATTAGTTTGGACCAAAAGATGTAATATCTCACCAAAACAAAACTTGTTAAGGATTCCTTAACAACTTGTAAAAGACATTCGTCAATGTTTGTGTGCCTAATTGCTTTTTGGAAACATGCCAACCCAAGACATTTCAATCTAATAATAATAATAATATTAATTTTAAAAACCTAGCCTATTTGAGCAGATATAAAAAAGTCCGATGAGGAAAAAAGTTTGTCGAAAAATGTTTACCGTAAAAACGTATGGGAAAGTACTGGAAAAAAGTGTCCGGGGATGAAAAAATTTATTTTCGTTATTTTTGGTTTGTTTTGTTATGTTATTATTATAGGGATAGGTTAATTAGGGGAGTTACAGTGGCTCGTGTTTCACCACGCATGGTACAGTTTCCCAAGAAACGACTTTTCACAATGATTTTTTTTTTCATCTAGATCGTTTTTCCATATTAGTTTTATTTACAAGCTTTTCCAGTTTTACCTAGATTTTTTTATACACAGATAAGTTTTTCCTAAATTCCTAGTTTATAGTCACTGTGAACTATGGATGCTGTTTACTGGATGCTGGATACTATGGATGATGTGGAGCCGGTTCAGCCATACAAGCATTCAGTTGCTTCGGCAGACTTAAGGCTCAAAGAAATTAATTAAAAAAAAAATGAATTAACTAACTATGTACTACGAATGCAACCGAAAATAAGTTTCTTGGTGAAACTCCCTACACTACATGAGGAAATTCGAGTCGGCTTAAGTCAACTGACTTAACCTAACCTAACCTGTATCAACAACAACACGAAAAAAAATACGACAAAATAATTTGGCTTTTTCTGCAGCTTTTCCCGCGGCTTTTTTTTTTTTATCCTTCAGCTGTTTTTAGGCTTCTTTCCTGTATTTTTTTTTTTCGTTCATGACGCAGCCTAGGCATAGCGTATGTAACTTGAATGCACGCGAGTCATTTAATCCATTTGTGGTAAAGATGACTGGCCGTTCTATTTTTCTCACATTATTAAAAAAAAAAAACCCATTTAACTGGTTAATAAATTTTAGAAATCATCCGCAATCCTAATAGTTTTTTTTTTTTATATTTCCTGAGAAGGGATTTCGCTATAGTCGCGTTGCAACAAACTCCTTGTTAACAGTCAAAGTAGAGTGGTTGGAAGAGTCAAGCAAACTTCTCGACTTCTCTTTACAAAACTGAGAGCAGTGAGTGAGTCAAACTGTGCCGCAGGCAACGTGGAGAAGGTCACGTGACATTCTTAGAGGAGCGCGACAGTAGGATTAATCTTTAGGAATGGCTCATACCCCACTCTCCCCTATCCTCAATTCTCACTGCATTGCAGGAAAGCCTGCCTTTATGGCTCACATGTGTCGTGTCCAACAAAGTTGAATATGGAACATTGACTATATACAAAAGATAAACAGTTCCTGAAAGAAAAACGATTAAAATTAGTACATATAAAAAATTGTACGATCACAGATTTAAGAAGTATAAATTTAATACACTTGGTCATGATATAAATGATGAAAAGCGAGAAGAAAATGTTTAAGAACAGGGATATTTAATTTTGAAAAAAAAATTTAAGATTTCATTTAGAAAGTTAAGAAATTATTAAGAAAATTTAATTTGAAAGAACTTTCAGAAATCTATGATCATACAAATATGATATTTCCCTTAACCACATATAATAAAATAAGAAAAAAATAGAGAAAAAAATAATATACAATATATACAATTAAACCCCTGAATTCAGGGCGGGCAATATCATACTCGACCACTCCGCTTATTTTAGCGGACAGTCGAGAATGGCAATGGCAACGGCGTTAATCGTCGCTATCTGGATCATCTTAAATAAAGAAAATTGAACGGCAAAGATTAAAATCCAGATCATCAAATTATGAATGCATGTAAAATTGACATGTAAATTGGTTCATTGTAAGTATACATTTTCGCATGTAGCGATACGTGCTGTTACCTTAATTTCTCTCACGTTCATAAGAACAATATGGAGGGAAATCACTGTAAAATGGTATACGGGATTTGGATGTTCAAGCATATGAAAACAGCTGGAACATGTTCCTTCCCAACATAGATGTTATAACTGCATGACAACTTCGTGAGTGATACTACCCCCCCCCCACCCCCCAGTTAAAAGAACTTAATACTTAATCCAAATTAAATAAAACAAGTAAAATATTCCATTTTACATTAAGATCATAGGTTATAACTACCTTTTCAAAACCATTATTTAGAGTTCAAACGCGCAGCGGAAACTTATTTTCCTACACGGAGAGAGCGTAATATACTTAGCGCCTAGTTCGCGCTGCCGCGCTCATTGTGGTTAAAAAGTTCAAAACCAAGGATTTTGTAAATATATATTCCCAATATTTACCGGATGGTTACCGGACATTCAAAACTAATGTTTTATGTCATTTAAGCTTATACGTACTATACAAACTTGTACGGTAAACAAATTTTACTAAGATTTAAAATACCACAACCCCCCCCCCCCCTCTACTGAATAGTTTCAGAACTTGTATTTCACTCACACTCTAGTTATTCTAGATAACATTTATTCTTGAAACGGAAACGGTGCCACATAACTAAATAATAGGCTATATAGGAGTCCAGTTCATAAAATTAGTTCGGACTACCTCGCTAAAGTTAACTTATTATACAAATAAATAATAACATCACTACATGGCACGGATTCCCTTTCACGAATGGAGAATATAAAAAGCATTTAAGGACATTCATTTCTTAAATTTAAGAAGGAAACAAAATGAAGGTCCTAAGCACATGCTACCTAATTATTTTAAAGGCATGAATTATCAAACCATTATGAAACGGAAGTTGAACAACTGTACATAGCTATGCTATACTGTTTGATTTTACATCCATAAGGATATGAATTATAAAATTAAAATTAATAATGACAATAATCAATATTTGCATTTCACATCCATAAGGAAATGGATCATGAAACGAAAAATCGCAGTTCAGTTATTTTATACTAGTTCGTAGAAATTCCTCTTCCAGTGCTTCAAATAAATTAGCACCACGTTGTTAATAAAACAACATATAAATAAATAGAAAATTGATTTTATACCATTTCATGTAAATGTAACTTATCAAAAGGCCTAGAATTCATAGAGCCTATACGAGCAAATTTGAAATAAGCATTCTTTCAAAGTAACTCAGTTTTACTTTTGAGAACCATTGAATTAAAGTTAAAACACTTTTGAGAAAACAAAAGTACTTGTCGAAAAACGACATATTTCCTTGCTCAAGAAGCAATAAGGTATTTTCAAATGCATAAATCGCATTAGATTTTTGTAAGACTCATTATAGTCAATAATTAAGCTTAAATCGCATAATATTGTGATAAAGATTTAAATAAGCTTTTGGAAGTTGTTTGAAAGGAAATGTTTTGCATAAACAAATTTGATACTATCATTTCCACTTCCAGCAAATTAAAAGTAATATTTACTAACCAACATGTGAATAAAATTTTAAATTTAACATCACATGATGAAAATTTTGATAGAAAAGTAAATTAAAATAATAAATAAGAATTTTTCTTACCGTATTGCCCATCATGGCAGACGGGACAGTCACGCCTACAGGGACCAGGGCGCCGGCCGGCACTGCTGGACGCCGCTGCTGGATGCTCCCGCATCGGCAATGAATTGGACGTTCGAATCTTGAACATGCCCGATGTGGATAAGGTCCGGAAGCGGCGGCAACCCTTCTGGCAGATAGTCGTGGAACATCGAAGCAATGTCGTCAAATAGTCCGTCGGGTGCTGGGGCATCTTCCAGCCAGTGGGCGGCGCTGTTGAATTGGGCTATTGCCCGGTGCAAGTTCATCTACATGAAGAACGTATTTTCTGCATTTACCGCCCGCCAGAAATACAAGGAAAACTGTTCTGTGTCCCGAGGAAATGGAGGTACGTTAAATACCGACAGTGTAAACACTGTCGGGCAATCAACGGGCTGCACTGGAGAAAATGCCCACTTAAGCGCATTTGTTGCGCTAGCGATGACTCCTCTGGAGGGGAACCGTCAACTAGGACATTCTGCCCCGGGTTCTCGAGGATCACCTCTAAGAAAAACAGCCAGAGCACGTAATCTAGAGGGTCCTCGTCGGGCAACACCGGCGAAAAAAACACCTCTTCGGCAAATCGTTGCGGACATTCGTCGAACAACGATGGAATCCTTTCGCAATAAAGGTAGTGGTCCACACACACAGAAAATAGAAGTAAGTTGACCGACAATAGCCGCAAGAATTCTTTGAAGTGCCGTGGTAAATTGCCGGTCGCGCTCCTTTCATCCTTGGGGATCGTCCTCAGTTTCATCTGTGGCGGATCTATAATGCTGTAGGTTGGGGAGCGAAAACGAAAGCTGACAGTCAAGGGGAAGTACACAACTTCGTGTGCGGGAAAAATCACCGAATTTTCCCAGGTCCGAATATTGTGACCCAAAAACGGACACTGGTAAAAAACCAATGTGTGCAAAGTTCAGGCTTGACGTCACGAAAAGGGGCCGTCTCTTTTTCCTAGGGACCTAGCTCACCCCCTCTGCTCATATAGTGACCATCAGCTATTGTTTGCATGGCCTCGACAAGGCCGCATTTTGAGGTCAGATCAAGCCAGCATGGCCCAGAGCCGTGCCCCCCCTCCCTCCCCTAACCCTTTCAACCCACCGACCACTTTCGTTTATTGCCCACCCCCTTCCCTCAGCAGAGAGAGAGTGTTTATGCTCAAGGGCAACCATCAGCAAGTGAAAGGGATGGTCAATATAGGTCAGGACGACTCACCCTTGACCATGGCAACAGTTGCTACCCACCCAAGAAGTTAAATTTAGCGAACTCACTCCATAGTGGGAAAATACAGCACTATTCTTTGAAACAAATAAAGAATTTTCTGAAATAATATTCTATGAAATAAAATCATTTAATTCATGCATAAGGTCACAAACATATACAAAAGTGTAAATAATTGTGATATGTTTTCAGATAACCTAAAATATATGTGAATATAACATAACTGATGTAGTCCAAAATTCATGTATTTTCAGAAAAATTGTGCAACATACAGTGAATTGTGGTAAAGTGTCAGGATGGCAGATAAATGGAGAAAACGAGGCTAAATCATTGAACAGGGATCATTCCACCATGATCCAGAACTAATGAATAAAAAGATAAGTGATCCCTAGCCTTGTGGTGAAAAACAAAAGTATAAATTATACACCCCACCCCTCCTTGCCACGACACTCAAAAATTAGTTGACACTTGCTATGCAAACTTAAATTTTTGTGGAATCTTCTTAAGTTAATGGGTCAATAATATTAACTTATTGACTTGGAAAATATACCCGTTAATCACTAAAAAGCTTAGTTAACTTGAAAAGAAAACATTGCTGTTACACATTGTAAAGCGTAGTTAACTTGAAAAAAAAAAGCATTGCTGTTACACATTGTAAAGCTTAGTTAACCGGGAAAACATTCCTTTTACTCATTGTAAAGCTTATTTAACTTGGAAAACATTCCTTTTACTCATTGTAAAGCTTAGTTAACTTGGAAAACATTCCTTTTACTCATTGTAAAACTCAGTTAACTTGGAAAACATTCCTGTTGCTCATTGCAAAACTTACTAATTCGAAAGAAAAAAACACATTGCTGTTACCTATGGTGAAGCTTGTTACTTTGGAAAACATTCCTGTTACCCATGGTAAAGTTATTAATTTGGGAAAACATTGCTTTTATTCATTGTAAAATCGTTAACGTGAAAACACATTGTTGCTACCTATGGTAAAGCACACTTAACGTTAATTATATAAAATGATTCGCTATGTGAATCCAACTTGATAAAAGGTGAGGTACGCTTAAGACCTGGAACGCCAGACGTAAGTTCAATTTAATGGTTACACTAAGTTTCAAAGTACCTCACACGTAAGTTCCTAAGGAACAGATTACACACGTTTACTCAGGTTGTAGTGAAAAAACCTTGAAAGATCTACCGCATGCTGGAAAGCACTTTTCCTGGTTGGCAACAACCGCATGTGATTCTTAGTGTTGTAAGTGCAGACTTACAGCCTAGCGAATCAATGATGGAGTCTGGCCAACTCGTATTATTGATTTGCCCAGGGTAACTAGGACTGTAGTTAAACTGTCACTCAGTGACATGGAAGTCGGACGAAATTCGTCCCCTTAAATGAAAAAAAAATGTAGTTGATTTGACTTCCGGTGCTAGTCACCACACAAGCGGTGCAACATCGCTCTGAACAAGAATATTCAAAATTAAATTAGCAGGCATACTCTAAGTTAAACAGCTTGCATTCGCAACGCTTAGATACCGGAAATTTTACGGAAGCATGTATATTCTAAGTTAAACAGTTTGCATTTGCAATGCTTAGACACCCGAAAATTTTTACGGATGCCGTGCAACGTCTAAGTTAAACAGTTTGCATTCGCAACGCTTAGATACCCGAACAAATTTTACGAATGTCATGCATATTCTAAGTTAAACAGCTTGCAGTCGCAACGCTTAGATACCGAAAATTTCACGGGAGCCGTGCATGTTCTAAGTTAAATAGTTTGCTATCGCAACGCTTGGATATACAAAAACTAAAAAAAAGTATTCTAAGTTAAACAGTTTGCAATCGCAACGCTTAAAATACCAAAAAAAAAATAATAATAATAATAATAATAATAATCTAAGAAAAATAATAGTAATCTAAGAAATACTGCCGATCACAGCAGATTAATAGAAACTTGAATTGCGAAGATAAAATTTTTATAAGCAGCACAAATGAAAAAAAAATTTTGTATGATTTCTGCATTTCGAGTTAATTTAAATCGTAGGTTTCTGGAATTTTAGAATTCCAGCTTCTGACTACGCCTGTGTATTGGTCGCTTACGTTCAGGAGGGCCAATGTAGGTAGCACAGGCATAAAATGGTACTTTTGCCAAGCAAAAGAGCTCGTTTTCAAGGTAATTACCTTACAGACAAATCACTTTATAACAATCACTCTAGTAACGAATACGAGTCACTAGAGCATCGGACGACATTAGAGTCGAGGATTGTACTGATCACATCCTGCGGTATAACATATTTATTGTGAGGAAACGCAATAATTTCTAAAATTCATGTTTGCTGGTGGAACCTTAACTGCTAGGTTCGACCTGAACATGTAGTCAAAATGGGTTGACACACATATACATGAACAAGGTTCTTAAAATGCCATGATAGACGGCTTTCTGTATTGGTCAGTTTGAACTGTCGCTTGGTAGTCAAAAGGGAAAACAGACAAACATGAATACAGTTGTTTCTTAATAAGCTACGATTGACGGCTTTCCCACACGGGTTAGTCTGAACTGTCTCGTAGTAGTCAAACGGGTGAAACAAATACAAATAAACACGAAATATCTAGACACACGCTAGTGTGTCGCCGCCAAGTAACAGTAGATCATCCCATTGTAGACATCCGACATCCGATTGTCAAGATTTTGACAAGGAAGAAAACCTCAAGAGCGAGTTAGGAGGAGTACGTAAACGTCTAAGCCTGATTCTCGTTAATTTTCGTAACCTTAGAAATAAAGGAGATGAGTTGCAGGAATTGATAAGTTTTCATGATCCAGACATAATTCTGGCTACGGAAACATGGCTGGATGGTGAAGATAATGTATAAAGTTGGTTGCCTACAGATTACATTATTTATCGTAGAGATCGACAAAAAAGGGCTGGGGGTGTTTTCATTGCCGTAAAAAGTGCTCTTGATTCTTGCCCGATCCAAACAAATGATGACATTTGAGTCCCGTTTTTGTAAGGTATTTTTGTGTAAAAGCAAAACCCTGTGGCTCGGTTGTGTGTATAGCCCAGTCAGTCATGACGAGGCTACTATAAGTAAAGTTTCTGATCAAACAAGAAGCATTATTCCTGAAAGTGCGAAGAACATTGTGATTGGAGGCGATTTTAATCTGCCAGATTTAAGATGGCATGATCAGAAGTGGAGAGATTCAACGTGTGATGTAAAACCTGATGGGCTGCAGTTATTGATGGACAGTTATGGTCTCGAACAAATAGTAGATAAGCCTACTCGTGGTCAAAACTGTTTGGACTTAATTTTTACTTCCTCAGATGGGGAGTTTAATGTTGAGGTTGAAAAAGGCATTTCTGACCACAATACTGTGGTTGTTACACTACCTCTCATCGGTGAACTCAAACAGCCTAAGCACACCAGGCGGCTGCTCTACAAAAAGACTGATTGGTCCCAAGTAAACGAGATACTTGAGCAAAGCTACTCTGTTTTTATTGCCTCTGCTGACTCACACTCGGTGAATGAAAACTGGGAGTACTTCAAAAATCATCATCTTAATCATTAAAAACTTACGGTCGGTATATATATATATGTAGGTATATATGTACCTCTTCTCCTCTTGAAGTAGGAGGGCTAAAAATATGAGAAAGGTGTCAAACGACAGGAAATTAATCCGAATTTCGTGTAGGCGTATTTTCGTAGTTCTAGGTAAAATTTTTCCCCTCGAAAAAAGCGAAAAAATCCCTTTGGACCATTGTTGAAACGAATTTTTCGAATTGATTGTTAGTTTCGGAATATCACCTCTTCCTGCTGTGCGGATGGTCCACAATTGTTGCGCCACGTAGGAGGCGTGTGGTCCAGTAGTGTTGTCGGTAGGATTCCGGCTGGCAATGCTAGCAGCCGACATTCAACAATGTGGCACATGCAGCTCGCTGATGGAACGACTGTTGGAGTTGCATTTTGGATATTTCAAATACAAACTACCTATTTAGCCTTAAAATTAAATGAAAATACGTAAATCCATGAAAAGATTAATGCGAAATTAGGCATATTTAAACAAACTATATTCATAACAGAAAATGGTGTCAGAAACATTTCAACTTTTGCATTTGTAAACCATCGACATTCGGTCAACAGTGTGCTATTAGCTGGTGCTCTACTCAGCAATAGTCCAGCCTAATTGTGGTAAACACGAATAGTTTCTAGGTACGATTTCGTCTTGCACGAAATCTTTTATATCAGTCAGAAATATGGGCGACATGTGGTTGCTGTTTCAAAGCATCACACGTAGAGGGGAAGGAGATGGCTTTTAAGTAAAATTTCTTAAAATTTGTGAAACAAGGAAACCCACGTAAAGTCTGCAAAATTTATTGGAATAAAAAAACCAAGAGCAGCACAAGGAGTATGCAATATGCATGATAAAATTACCAAGCATGTTTAGTTCAAGCATGCAGCAACTCGCGTGCTACAGCGTTGAAACGGCCTTGCAGCGCCGATGGATAAAGCTTCTTCAAGCCAAGGCCGACTGGGAAGAAATCGAGTGTCTCACCTCCTGGCTCATTGTCAGTTTAGGTGCATGCCAAAAAGGCGGTGGTTATTTCGAGACAAGACCGACTGTGTACAAATCGCATGCCTAACCTCTTGGCTCAATAACACTACAATCGCGTGCCGGAAAGGGAATGGCTTCTTCAAGCCAAGGCCGACTGAGCTACAAATCGCGTGCCTCGCCTCCCGGCAAATTGGCAGTTTAGGCGCACGCCAGAAAGGGAATGGTTTCTTCAAGATGAGGCCGACCGGATACGAATCGCATGTTTCGCCTTAAGAAGCGCATGTAGCTCTTGGGTGGCCAGACCATTGGACTGATTTATGGTTATCATTTGTTTATCAACTGAAGTCTTACGTCTGCGAGGCTGCAAGGGTAGTTTTGCAGTGAGTTTGTGAAACCGTGTTGTGGCGAAGATTAGCATAGTAGCACCAGGGTATGATGGATGACGTTGTGTGGTCCTAGGTTCAATATGTACATGTACTTAAGTTGTTTTATAGTTATAAACG
Source organism: Lithobius niger (assembly GCA_023313725.1). Taxonomy (NCBI): domain Eukaryota; kingdom Metazoa; phylum Arthropoda; class Chilopoda; order Lithobiomorpha; family Lithobiidae; genus Lithobius; species Lithobius niger. Next base: position 64,731 of record JAHWFP010265604.1, on the reverse strand, counting down.
GAACAGAAACTTAACTCAGAAACTTAACAGATTACTTAACTCAACAAACAATGTAATTGACTTAGGAATTACTGTAGATAACAAACTAAATTTTGCATCCCACATATCTGCCGTTGTAGCCAAAGCAAACTCTACGTCCTTCTTAATCAATCGCACTATCACCTCCCGGCAACCGGAAGTTTATTTTAAACTTTACCTTACGCTTGTCCGTCCCATTGTAGAGTACGCAATTGAATTTTGGTGCCCCCATCTTATTAAAGATCTGCATGCCTTAGAAAATATCCAGAGACGCTTTAGTAAAAAGGTACACGGTTTGTCGACTTACTCTTATGAGCAGCGCCTGTTGTTTTTAAAAGTGCCTTCCATATGCTGGCGTTACTCACGCGGTAGCATCATTTCTCTATACAAAATTTTACGTAATAATTATGGTGGGTCTGAACTTAAAGATAAATTTCAAATACAGACTTCTGGAATAACACGTGGCCATGCTTACAAATTAAAACTCCATCACTTGCGACATGAGTGGGCGCGTCATACTTTTTTCTTTCGTGTGCTTGCTACTTGGAATGCTCTCCCAGCGTCAGTGGTTTTGGCTCCCTCTGTCAATAGTTTTAAGAATGAGTTCGATGCCTACATTAAACACACATCCCCAGATGTAACTGTTCTGTATTTTTAAGTCTTTTAGGCTACAGTATTATGTGTGTATACATTTTTGTATTGAGTATTAATGTGCATGCGTACGTATAGGCCTATAAGAGTATATATAAAATATTAATCTTGCAGATGAATTTATTTTTTGTCAACTTAATTTGTAAATAAGTGCTTGTTAACTGAAATTGACAAAGTTTATAACTATGCGTGTATATATATATTTATATTTATTTTTTTTTATTTATTTTTTTTTTCTGCAGCCTTTCAGTTATGTAATGCCCTATGGGCGGTTTAACTGTAAAATAAAGTTTAAGTTTAAAGTTTAAGTTTAAGAAAGCCAATTGGGCTCGATAAGTGTTAAATAAATACGGATGCAAACCTATTTAAGTTGCCTTTTGTACTTAAATGTCAGACTGCCTGAGTGGGGAATCGAACCCACGACCTTTGAAACCAAAGGCCGGAGTCCTACTATTCAGCCATACTGATATAGGAAACGTAAATAGGTTTGCATCCGTATTTATTTAACACTTATCGAGCCCAATTGGCTTTCTGTCCGGTTTGTAACCTTATTTCACGCTTTAAGTGTGTTCCTTTCTGTTCACTTGGTGAGTGATGCGCAGACAAGCATTCCACCAGTGCAGATTGGAAAGTGTATGATTATATGTATTTGTATGCGTGTTAATATGCATCTTATGGACGTTTCCTTTTAGGCCATGTCAGTATGGCTGAGTGGTAGGACACCGGCCTTTGGTTTCAAAGGTCGTGGGTTCGATTCCCCACTCAGGCAGTCTGACATTTAAGTCCAAAAGGCAGCGTAAATAGGTTTGCACCCGTATTTGTTTTATAATAGGGCATTTGGCTATGGGCCATGGCTCTAATAAATTAATTATGCCCCGGCCCTTACAAAAAACACGTACTGCACTCTGATCATTTGCTTGATCGTGTTAGACTATGGAATGTCCGTCATCAGCATAAGAGTTGCAGCATGAAAGCTCCTCGAGCGTAGCGAGACGACGCGGAATGAGCGAGCGACTCCGCTAGTAACATTAAAAACTTACGGTCGGTCGGTTTGTTTACATATACGTCTTCTCCTCCGGAAGTAGGAAGGCTAGAAATGTGAGAAAGGTCTCAAAAGACTGGAAATTACTCCGGATATCGTTTAAGCGAATTTTCGTAATTCTAGGTAAAAGTTTTGCCCTCGAAAAAACGAAAAAAACCCTTTGGACCATTGTTGAAACGAATTTTTCGAACTTGATTGTTAGTTTCGGAATATCACCTCTTCCTGCAGTGCGGATGGTCCACAATTGTTGCGCCACGTAGGAGGCGCGTGGTCCAGTAGTGTTATCAGTAGGATTACGGCTGGCAATGCTAACAGCCGTCATTCAAGAATGAGGCACGTGCAGCTCGCTGATGGGATGACTGTTGAAGTTGCATTTTGGATATATCAAATACAAACTACCCATTTAGCCTTAAATTTAAATGAAATTACGAAAAGATTAAAGCTAAATTAGGCCTATTTAAGCAAAGTATGTTGATAACAGAAAAGGGTGTCAGAAATATTTCCACGTTTGCATTTGAATAACAAATTAATGTATGCCAGGAGCGGCACAAACGAGTATGCATGATACAATTACCGAGCATGTTTAGTTGAAGCACGCAGCAACTCGCCTGCTACAGCGTTGAAACGGCCTTGCAGCGCGAATGGATAAGGCTTCTTCAAGCCAAGGCCGACTGGGGGAGAAATCGCAGGTCTCGCCTCCTGGCTCATTGGCAGTTTAGGCGCACGGCAGAAGGGGGTTGGTTTAGTACATTTGTTTATGAACTCAAGCCTTACGATAAACGTGCACTGCACTCTGATCATTTGCTTGATCGTTTTAGATGTAGACTGTCTGCCAGCAGCATAAGAGTTGCAGCATGAAAGCTCCTCGAGCGCAGCGAGACGACGCGGAATGAGCGAGCGACTCCGCTAGTAACCATTAAAAACTTACGGTTGGTTGGTTGGTCGGTTTGTTTGTTTATGTATACGTCTTCTCCTCCGGAGGTAGGAAGGCTAGAAATGTGAAATAGGTCTCGAAAGACAGGAAATTATTCCGGATATCGTTTAGGCGTATTTTCGTAGTCTAGGTAAAAGTTTTCCCCTCGAAAAAACGAAAAAACCCCTTTGGACCATTGTTGAAACGAATTTTTCGAAGTTGATTGTTAGTTTCGGAATATCACATATTCCTGCTGAGAGGATGGTCCACAATTGTTGTGCCACTTAGGCGGTGCGTGGTCCAGTATTGTTGCCGGTTGGATTATGGCCTGCAATCCGAATAGCTGTCATTCAAGAGGCACGTGCAGCTCACTCATGGGACGACTGTTGGGAGTTGTATTGTGGGTATTTCTAATTCAAACTGCCAATTTGGCCGTAAATTTAAATGAAATTACGTAAAGGTACGAAAAGATTAAATGATAAATGCAAATTAAGCCTACTTAAACAAACTAAATTGATAACAGAAAAGGGTGTTCGAAATATTTCTACGTTTGCATTTGTAAAACATCGACATTCGATCAATATGCCATTAGCTGGTGATCTACTCAACAGTCTAGCATAATATCGGGGTATGATTTCGTGCTGCGTGTATGCAGACTTCAGATGTAGGAAGGCTAAAAATGTGAGAAAGAAAGGAATGAAAATATTTCCACGTTTGCATTTGTAAAACAGCGACATTCGTTCAATAGTGTGCTATTAGCTGGTGCTCTACTCAGCAATAGTCCAGCCTAATTGTGGTAAACACGAATAGTTTCTAGGTACGATTTCGCCTTGGACGAAATTTTTATATTAGTCAAACATTATAGGCGACATGTGATTGCTGTTTCAAAGCATCACACGTAGTGGGTAAGAAGATGGCTGTTCAGTAAAAATTCTTAGAATTTGTGAAACAAGGAAACCCGTGTAAAGACTGCAACATTTATTTGAATAAAAACATAATCTATACCAAGAGCGGCACAAAGGAGTATGCAGAATAAAATTACCAAGCATGTTAGTTCAAACATGCAGCAACTCGCGTGCTACAGCGTTGAAACGGCCTTGCAGCGGGGATGGGTAAGGCTTCTTCAAGCCAAGCCGACTGGGGAAGAAATCGCGTGTCCCGCCTCCTGGCTCATTGTCAGTTTAGGTGAAGGCCAGAAATTGGAAGGCTTCTTCAAGCCAAGGTCGAACGGGTACAAATCGCATGACTCGCCTCCTGGCTCAATAGCGTGGCGGAAAAGGACTGGCTTCTTCAAGCCAAGGCCGACTGGGCTACAAATCGCGTGTCTCATCTCCTGACTCAAGGCCAGTTCATGCATGTGCCAGAAAGAAAATGCCTTTATCAAGGCTATGGTAAAATAAGATTCGGCGATGTTGAATTAAGTGGCCTGGAACCAGGAAACGCAACCCACATCCTCACTCCCAGACGACCTTGTGACAAGGGGATTGCGTACAAAGATAAGTTGCGTACAGATCCTGTGGCCAAAGCAAATTTGTTTAATACTACTTTTGCAGCTAATAGCATTGTTGATAATAACCTCATTCCTTCAACAAATTTGGATTGTGAACTTGGCAGAGAACTTTACACTACTGTACATTTCACCCCATCAATTGTGCTTTCAGCTCTTACTGAGCTCAAACAGAGTTACTCTGTGGGACCAGAGGGTTTCTCTGCTTATTTTTACAAAGAAATTCGTTACCAAATTTGCACGCCCTTGGCCTTCATTTTTGCATTGTCCTTTGACTCGGGAAAAATCCCCAGTGTTTGGTCCACAGCAAATGTGGTTCCAATTTTTAAAGGAGGGAATGCTGGTGATTCACAGAATTACAGACCAATCGCCCTTACGTGCACCCCATGTAAAGTCATGGAAAAAATCATTCGCGTTCAGATGCTTAAATACACCAACACTCATCATCTAATTGGTGACGACCAGTTTGGTTTTATGCCAGGGCGATCCTCAACTCACCAACTTCTGTTGGCTCTGGACAGGTGGACTGAAGCTACAGATGTAGGATTGCCTACTGATGAAATTCTTTTTGATTTTCGAAAAGCTTTTGAATCTGTAGTTCATGGCAAACTTCTTTTTAAACTTAAAATGTTAGGTTTTGATGAAAACTTCTTGCCTGGATTGGTGCCTTTGTTACTGGTCGCACACAACGTGTTATCCTCGGTACTTCTTACTCTTCAAGTTTGGATATTGTTAGTGGGGTCCCACAGGGTTCTGTGCTCGGTCCTTTTCTTTTCGTCGTTTTTCTAAATGATCTATCTTGTAATATTCGTAACACGGAACAGCTAAAATTTGCAGATGATCTCAAGCTTCACAGTGTGATCACTGATTCACATGATAATGAATGTATTCAGGCAGGGATCAGTCATGTTTTTCGTTGGTCCATTGACTGGCAATTACCAATCTCTACCGCAAAATGTAAAAGTTTCCATATCGGGACTGGTAATCCAGTGTGCACTTATGTGTTGGATGGGGTCCCACTGCCAGGAATTTTCTCTGTTAAGGACTTGGGAATTTGGTTTGATGCCAGACTTAAATCCACCACCCACTGTGGTCACATCGTGTCAAACGCTAATCGACGTCTTGCTGTTGTTCAGCGAGCATTTACCTCGGGTTGTGTAAACACTAAGCTGTGGGAATATAAGGTCTTTGTTCGCCCATTACTGGAATATGCTGCTCCTGTCTGGTGCCCTTATCTCATGCAAGATATCGATCATATTGAATCCACTCAGCGCCGCTTCACAAAATCTCTGACTGGCATGCGACACTTGCCGTACAATGCCCGCCTAAATAAACTTAATTTAGAATCTTTGGAGCTACGACGTCTTAAGGCTGACCTCATACTTACATTCAAAATTCTGAATAGTTTTCTGTCGGTTGACTTGCCTTTTTTCGACTTAAGTACTGTAACCTGTACCCGGGGACATAGCTGTTAAATTGGTAGTCCCTCGATCTAGGCTAGATTGCCGAAAAAACTTTTTCTCTGTCAGGGTTGTTAAAGCTTGGAATTCCCTGACTGAGCAAACTATCTCTTCACCATCTGTTGCAGCCTTCAAGCGTAATTTGGGTCTTTCTGACTTGACTTCGTTCCTAAAGAGGCCTGAACACTGTACCCTTTAGCTGCTACCAGCCATTTTATTGTTTTAAATTAAACCATTATTTTTTTTTTAATTCGTGGACTGGCGTAAGGAGTATCCTTTGCCATGTCTGTCTTCATTTCACCTTCAACTTGGTTTTTAAACTTTTATTATTATATATTTTTTTATCTTGTTAATAATTGACAATTGGTTTAGGCCAAGCTTTAAATTGCGATGCATTTTATTTTTATTTTTGTTTTTAAGAAACATTGACAATGAAACAGCTTTTCCCCTCACTTGTCCCTCACGTTTGGCGATGCCATCGGGGACCATTGTGTCCCTGGTAGGTCTAACCTTGGTGGTAAGGCATTCGTGACCCCAACCCAATACCATCTACCCTTCCTCTGTGGCGAGGCCATTGTCTTCGTTTTAAACTCTTGAAGTCCTAAACTTCTGTAATTTTAATTTTTTTGTTTTAACTTCGGATGTCAGTTAGTTACCACCAGGTCCTTGCCATTCCGGTTGCGTTTGCAACGAACTTATTATTATTAAGTTACAACTTGGGCACTTCTTATACGCTGCATTCAGTACACAACAGGAATCAGGTTGGATGAGGATGGTTCATGATTGTTACGCCACATAGCACGCGTAGTCTGGACTGTGTCAGTGGTATTATGGCTGACAATTTAACCAAAAGGCGCATGTATCTATTAGGTGGCCAAACCGTAGGAGTATTTATGGTTACCATATCGTTTGTTTACGAATTGAAACCTTAAGGAAAACTCGTACTACATTCTGATTATTACTTAATTGTTTTAGATGTGAAATGTCTGTCAGCAGCGTAAGAGTTTTAGCATGAAAGCTCCTCGAGCATATTCTTCAAGCCAAGGCCGACTGGGGTAGAAATCGCGTGTCTCGCCTCCTGGCTCATTGGCAGTTTAGCCGCACGGCAGAAGGGGGATGGTTTTCTAAACGGCGAATCCATTTTTTGTTTAGTTAATTTGTTTATAAACTGAAGCTTTGCGAAAAACGCACACTGCACTCTGATCATTTGCTTGATCGTTTTTGGTTTGGAACGTTTGTGAGCAGTATAAATAAGAGTTGCAGAATGAAAGCTCCTCGAGCGAAGCGAGACGACGCGGAATGAGCGAGCGAAGCGAGCGACTCCGCTAGTAAGTTATTAAGTGCCGTGGAAGAGTTTACGCCAATCTCCTATATCTCGTCAAAAAATGATAAACCTTGGATGAATAGAGAATTAAAGCGAAAGATACGGAAGACAAGAAGGATACAGAAGAAAACAAAAGCTACACCTTTACCGAACACACTAGCAGAGTTAAAGACTATCAGAAATGAAGTAAAGAATCAAATTCGTGCAAACAAACACAGTTTTATGTCCAAACTTGGTGGTGACATTAATTTGAATCCAAAATGCTTTTGGTCATATGTTAAAAGCATAAATCCAAAACTATGTGGCATTCCTGGCATGTGTACAAATAATAAGTATGTGACTGAGAGCAAAGCTAAAGCAGATTTGTTAAACAATCATTTTAAATCGATGTTTACACTGCCGTTAACAGTCGGGGAGAAATCCACGATTAACCCAACGAACTGGAAATACAATGAAAAATATCACCATAAGTTCAGCTGGCATAAGACATCTGATAAATAGTCAAAAGGAAAGAAAAGCCTGTGGTCCCGATCACATTGTGGCAATAGTTCTAAAAAACACTGCGGGCACACTCTTCTTGGAATACATTTTTAAAAAAAGCTTACACCTGGGACAAATACCAGAAAACTGGCTGCTGTCTGCCTGTGATGTCCTAGGCGGGGACACACCTTAGCCCAGCGTGGGCACCAATGGTAATAAACAACACGGACTACCAGAGTGTAGGCTACAGCTGATAAGACAGCGAACTTCCTGTTTACTTCTCTTTAAATACAATTATAACAGGAAGTCATGTGATGCAACTTAATACAATATATAATTATGGAAGAGCCTATTAGTAGTTAAAGGGGTATCTTGGTAGGGTTAACATATTGACATGAAATTGATGGCTGCCATTGTGGAGCACACAAGTGACGACTCCACAATGCAGCGAGCGAAAAAAAAAACAGAAAAAAAATAATCTAAGCCTAGCTGGAAATAAAATCATGATTACGAAGGCAAGATGTATTTTTTAGTGCACTACCTATTTTTAAAGAAAGATACATAATTTTTCGCTTTCGAGGAAAAACTAAACACTATTTTTGAAAGCTGTTTTACAAAAATAAAGAACTGAAGATGTACATGATTAAGCAAAAAATTAAACATTAATAAACTGGCTGAAAACTTGCCAGTTTTAAATTTCTGTTTTGCTTTCTGGAGCAATTTTACAATAAATTTCAATGTTGTTGTTTTAATTTTCGTAGCCTTTTTTGGTTAATTTTCTTTTTGCAGCAACCATTTCTGCAGCTGAAACGCTACAGCGTTGCTGTGGACAGCGTTGCTTTGGATTAGGCTTCACCGGAGTGGGAATTGCGGCTCCAAGCAATTTTTTGTTCCGATGTCAGAAGTGTTTAGGTACATGAAAAGACAAAAAGATACAAAAAAGATAAAATCGTGAAATCAATTTTTCACACGAACAACAAAATACACTTACATTTTTACCTAATTTTAAAGGTGGACATTTTTAAAATTAACAGAGCCAATTCTCTGCACGAACAACTAGGGGACAAAACGTTTTAGCGTTACTCGCTACAGTTTAAAAAGAACTATCATTTAATTCACATATAACGGATTACAACAAAAAAAAAACGAAGAAGTTGTAGCCAAATGGTAATTTTTGCAAAAAAACTACAAATTGAGCTTGTCTGGAGCTCTACGCAGTCTCTTTGAACGATGAGCATTTTGAAGCTGCGCTGCAATGTCAACCTGTGTTGGTGATAGCACAACTTTGCGTTTATTGGGATTCGGTTTCGCTTTTTTGTTAGCATGACCTGGCTTCGGTGGTGATTGCTTAGTGGATGGTGACGTAATAATCGATGGAGATTGTGACCTTTCTGGCTTAGAATTTCCTTCAAGAGGGGCGCTGGTAGTAGCCAAAGGTGATTGGTTATTTACGTTAGCAGACTCATCCACTTCGTGTGTGTGGGGTAATTTCGCTGGAGATTTCCTGCCACCTGGTGACTTGCGATGTAAATTCTCAGGTGATTTTGCAAGCTGTTCGATTGGTGGAATTTTTCCCTCAGTAACAGAAATTGACTTTCTGGATTGGCCGAGAGATCGACGCTCAGGAACTACGTCAGCGAAACTTGGCTTTTCACGTTGTTTGCCGCCAAAAGACATGCGTTTGAAATTTGAGTGATGTTGCTCATTATTATTCACGAAAGAATTACTGCTTTTCGCCGTCGAAACAAGTGCGTTTGGAGGCTGTTCTGGATAATCATTTTCCGCGGTATGTAACCTTAGCTGTTCGCGATGTTTGCGAATCGTATTACCGTTAGTATCAACGATAGTATAGGACTGATTTTCACATTTTTGGTTAACCATACCGACTGACCATAGCCTGTCATTTGTCGTTGAAAAGTCACGGTACCAAACCTTTTCACCTATTTGATACGTTTTCAACTCACAATGGTGGGTGCTCTGTACTTGTTTTAATTGTTTACGGCGTACGGCTGCAATAGGGTCAGGAAACAATAAATCCAGCCGAGACTTTAATTCTCGGTTAAAATATAATTTTCCGGGTGTTGCTTGCGTGGTAGCGGAGATAGTGATTCGTGCTGATAACAAGTAAGAATTTATACTCTCTTGAATAGTAGACCCCTGTCGCCGCGCGGCCTTGTAGACTCTCTTGAAATTACGGACGTATACCTCAGCCAAACCGTTGGTCCAAGGCGCAAAACTTGGCCCGGTCATGTGCCTAATTCCGTTGGATTTTAACCAATTTTGGAATTCTGCGGACAAAAATTGGGCAGCATTGTCGGTAACTAAGCTGTCCATTAAACCATACAAAGCTATATGATTGTTTAAAACGTCAATGACACGCGCGGACGTTGTTGACTTCATTTTATGCACAAAAGGAATTTTTGAATGTGCGTCTACAAGAATGAAAAACATGTAATTGTCCATCGGCCCCAAAAAATCAGCGTGTAAGCGATTGTTTGGTTTTAGTGGATATTCCCACGTATGCTTAGGACCTGACGTTTGAGTATCTTTATACTCTTGACAATTTTGGCATGATTTGACTTTATTTTCAATGTCAGAGTCAATCTTAGGCCACCAGACTTTTTGTCTAGCTAAACTTTTCAATTTAACTATGCCTAAGTTAGCACTGTGTAGATCTTTCAAGATTTGTCTTCGCAAGGCCGTCGGCACCAGGACTCTATACCCCCAAAATAAGGTTTCGTTTTCGACAGAGATTTCAGCACGACGTGTGAAGTACGGTAACAGATCGGGAATTTCGCATTTGTCAGGCCAACCATGGTTCACATAACGATAAACTTTTGAAAGGATTTTATCACGTTTACTTTCAAGAACGAGTGTCTCGTCTAAAACTGGAAGATTAGAAATAGTTTCTAAAGCAAGAATATTGTACTGCTCTTCTGCTTTCTCGAATTCCTCGGTATTTGGGAGGGGAAGGCGCGATAAAGCGTCTGCCGTCAAATTAAGTTTACCGGGAATGTGTTCAAATTCGTAATCGTAAGCATTAAGCATCACTGCCCAACGCTGAACCCTGGCGGCTGCCATCTGCGGTATTCCTTTTTTAGGGCCAAAAATCCAAACTAAAGCCTTCTGATCAGACTGCAGTATGAATCGCTGACCATAAACGTATTCATGAAACCGTTTCACTCCCCAAGCCACGCTGAGCGCTTCCCGGTCAAAATGCGAGTAGCCTCTTTCCGCTTGAGTGAGTTTACGTGAAGCGAAAGCTATCGGCCGTGATTCACCGTTTTTCATGACATGCATCAGGCACGCGCCAATTCCGTAGGGTGAGCCGTCACAAACGAGCTTGAGCTTTAATTTCGGATTGTAATGAACCAGAACTTTTGATTTAAGAAATAATTCTTTTACTTTACTCACGGCTCGGTCGCATTCTGCCCCCCAAACCCACTTCACACTTGGGCTTAACAAACGTGTTACTGGTGACAGAACATGAGCGAGATTTGGTAGATATTTTGAGTAATGGTTTACAAAACCCAGAAAGCTCTGTAGCTCTTGAATACATGTTGGGTTAGGAGCGTTTGTGACTGCTTCGATAACCTCAGGGAGTGTATGCAAGCCTTCTGCATTTATCATGTGGCCTAAATATTTTAATTCAGGCCGCGACAGTTTGCACTTCTCGATCCTAAGTTTGGCTCCTGCATCTTGTAAAGCATTTAACAGTTTATTTAACGATTCGTCATGCTCACCCCCCTTCCCGCTCACCAGGATGTCATCATAAAACGGGAGACATTTGGGGATTTTACTGGTGACTTGAGTCATTACCCTCTGGAAAATTCCAGGACTGGACGCCAGGCCCAGGGGTACGCGAAGCCATCTAAACAAACCCAGGGGTGTATTTATTGTCAAAGCTTCTTGTGACTCTTTGTCGAGTTCAATTTGCAGAAATGCATCCTTAAGATCGATAAGGGAAAAAGTGTCACTGCCTGCTAATTCACTGAATAATTCTGCGGCCGTGGGAACTGGATAGTGGTCGACTTCGAGTTGAGGGTTCACGGTGGTTTTATAATCACCAATCACTCGGATTTGACCATCCGCTTTGTGAACTATGACGATCGACGTAGACCACTGAGAAGTTTCCACAGGCTCTAGAATTCCAAGGCCAACCAATCTACGAATTTCTTGGTTAACCTTTTCTTTGAGTGCTAACGGAACCGGTCTTACACGACTGTACACAGGCTTGGCATCAGGTTTTAAATGAATTTTGGCTTTAAAATTCTTAAACTTACCCATGCCTTCAGAAAATAGCTCCGGGAAACCCTTCACTATTTCGGAAGTGTCAACTGGCGTAATGCTAGTTTTAATTTTCTTAACACTTTTCTTAGGTTTCACTTTCGTTTGTAGGTCGTAAAAAGGATGGAAATTAACTCGAAAAATAGAAAGCCAATCCTTTCCCATTAATGCAGGTTTATATAATTTTGAAACTAAAGCATCCAAATGTTCGATTTGACCTTGAACTTCAACCTTCAGACTTACAGTGTAAATCGTGTTCTCAATTCCGTCAGTGTATGAGTGTATCGAGTACGGACTGAGTTTTAAAGGACAGTCCGCAAAATATTTTTGATGCCACTCAATAGGGATAATGGATGCATCTGCCCCGGAATCAAGTTCCATTTCTAGCTTGACACCATTTAGGCAGACTGGCATTTTCCATTTATG
>JAHWFP010265604.1:28802-46896 GCA_023313725.1 Lithobius niger | reverse complement strand
AGGCAGCTAAATATTCCCCGATACTCTCATCTGATTTTTGCGATCTTCTAAAGAATTTAACACGCTCAGATACCACTGAGGGCACTGGCTCAATGTCGTATAAAACTTTTTTAACGAGCTCATCAAATGTTAATGAGACGGGCAAATCAGGTGAGAGGATATTAAGAATTCTATCAAACATTTTCTGGCCCACAGATGCCATTAGAAAATTAACTTGCTTGGTTGCTGGTATTTCTTTAGCTAAAAAAAAGTAACGAATTCGGCTGGAGTATTTCTCCCATGTGTCAGACTCGCAATCGAATTCCGAAAATAAACCAGCGGTTTTAGACGAACCCATGTTGACGTCGTCTTCACTATCACTAGATTCAAAATTTAGATTTAAATTAGAACTAGCTTCATTAACGCTTGCGTTCACTACTGAATTATTTTCAGTTTCACTTTCACTGCTAACTTTAGCAGTTACAGGTGGTTTGCTACCGACACCTGTCTTTGGCATAAGCCTACAAAATTAAATTTAATTAAATTTAATTACAATCCTGTTTAACATGCAAGGATTAAACTGGAGCACTCAAGACTACCGGTCACTTATTTAAACACAGAAATAAATCAAGCTTGACTGTAGCCTACCTAGTTGTATAAATTAACTGCCTACAAGTTAAATTTAAAGGGACTAGGCTTAGAAAAAATGTTTTACGTTCACCATTTGCAACGTTTTACAAAACAACACTTCTGGCCTAAGCCTCAGCACAGACCAGATTTCACTAAGTTTGAGCATAAACCTACGGTGTTAAATTTTACACCGGCACACACTAGCCCGAATATGGGCAATGGCACAATCGAATTTACAAGGGTTAATTTAGCAGCGCATTTTTCGAACCTTCAGGTTTATAATACTGCCTGTGCGGACACGCCAGTGCGTCGCTCTAGAACACTGCCAAGGTAAAATTAACCATAATAAATCCAATTGCCCACTTCGGTTCTAGTTGTTAAGGTACTAAATTTAACTGTTATCATTTCGTACCACACAGCATTACCACGTCAAAATAACACTGTTTGAAAAAGTTTAAACGCTGATAGGAATTCAGAGCACTAATTTTCATTGCCAAAATGAAAAAAAATTTGCAACTTACCACAAATATGGAGCAAAGATGTGGTTGAAGACCTATCAGGTTAAGCTTAAGTTTTTAAAGATTACCAAAGGTACCGGACTCGTCGCCAACTGTAATGTCCTAGGCGGAGACACACCTTAGCCCATCGTGGGCACCAATGGTAATAAACAACACGGACTACCAGAGTGTAGGCTACAGCTGATAAGACAGCGAACTTCCTGTTTACTTCTCTTTAAATACAATTATAACAGGAAGTCATGTGATGCAACTTAATACAATATATAATTATGGAAGAGCCTATTAGTAGTTAAAGGGGTATCTTGGTAGGGTTAACATATTGACATGAAATTGATGGCTGCCATTGTGGAGCACACAAGTGACGACTCCACACTGCCGTCGTACCATTATTTGAGGCTGGAAAGCGTAGTGTACAGACCTGTGGCTCTTACTTCAATTTGTTGCAAAATGTTGGAGCACATAATTGTCAGTGAGATGGTAAAGTTTTTAGACAATGAAAAACTACTTACTCATGACCAATTCAGTTTCAGAAAGGGCTCGTCGTGTGAACTCATGCTAGTTTCCATGATTCATGATATGGCATTAGGACTGGATAATTGTCTTCCCATAGATATTGTTTCTCTTGATCTAGCCAAGGCATTTGACACTGTACCACATGATCTGCTTCTTAGCAAGTTGGAAGCCTACGGTGTTTCCAGAGAAATAATTACGTGGTTTGAATGTTTTTTGAAAAACCGTTTTCAATATGTCATGGTTGATGGTAGCAAGTGCAATACAGTGCCTGTTACGTCAGGTGTTCCGCAGGGATCAGTAAGTGGTCCGATTCTATTTTTACTATATATAAATGACTTGATGGACGTGCTGTCATCAAATCATAAATTGTTTGCTGATGATAATTACATATATCGTATTATAGCAGGGGAAAATGATGAACAAATGTTACAATCTGATTTGAATAATGCAATTAGTTGGTGTGATACTTGGCAAATGAAGTTGAATATTTTAAAATGTAAATACATGCATATTACTCACAAACGTAATAATTCTACCCCAGTGTACATGTTAAGGGGAAATCCCTTAGTGGCTGTTGAGTATGTCTTGTTTGGGTGTTACGATAAATAGCAAACTGACTTGGTCTGACCATATTGAAACTATGTGCAAAGGAAACAGAGAAATCAGATTTTTTCATACAATCTTGAATGATGTGTGTCCTTGGGTCCGTGAAATTGTTTTTAATGCTGTAACTAGGTCCAAGTTAGATTATTGTGGAGCTGTTTGGGACGCATACCAAAAATCTGTCTGATTGTCTGGAAAGAGTTTTGCGGGAATTATTGTAGAGAAGCTTGTGTCACAAGATTTGTAATGACATGAAATGGAAATCCTTAGCAAACAGACGAAAGGATCATAGGCTGATGCTTTTTTATCGCATCTTACATGGGGGTACCTTGCTTGATCCTGGTCAGTATTGTAAACCACCTGATTTTGTTGGTCGGCTTGATCATTCTATGGAGAGATACCAGTGTAGGAAAAATGTGTTTGCAGGGTCTTTTTCCCCCCGCACTATCATTGATTGGAACGAGCTACCAAAGGAGTTTGCTGTCTATAGCAGTGAAGATGGGTTTTCTGCAAAAATTGCTTCAAACCTAAGATTTTTAGAATGTAGCCATACCAAATGTGCCATGTTGTGTTCTTTTCGTGTTGTTGTTTTTGTATTTTATTTTGTAATTTTATTTTGGTATTGCTTTTTGCTCAAATTGGGCGTTCCAATTATTAAATAAATAAATAAATAAAAATAAATAATTCCTGTTTCTATTTTGAGTAATATTTTGGCCGAAGTTAACTTGGAAAAATTTTGAGTGGCCAGCGCAGTGTGTCATGGCTACACTGAACGAATCTTTTCTGTTTAAAAAAGAAATTCGAAAAATAGCAACTACTTTTTCGGAATCAAAAATTAATTTTTCCTCCAGAAAAGTGGTGACATTGGCACGAATTAGCCTTTCTCCAAGGTTTCAAGGGCAAACGCGACTTTTATCCCAGCCGGCCTTCGTATGTGCAAAACTAGAAACGGACAAAGCAACTACGAAGGAGAAAAATTAACATACGAATTTATATTTTTTTCTTATAACGTAAACTAAATAATAACTCACAAGAAAAATGCATGGAATATACAATTACATTTTTTCCTTAAAAAAAATACGCCGATTAGAAGCGTTATAGTTTGGTGGCGCCATCTGGTAACGGTACATCAAAAGTAAACAAACATGGCTGGTTTTCTTTCTGACGTTTTCCTCAAATGACCAAGAAAATAGGTACGACACTGAACAAAATGCGTTACTGCGTTATTACGTGACGTGGTTATGCTTCAATTATTCCTTAATTGTTCGTCTCATATTAAGAATGACGTTTCGTGTCCGTTTCGTTTATTTCATTTTCGCTGAAAGAATGGCAGGCGGTGTTGGCTTTGAGAGTGCATTTTCTGAATGGCCAAGCGAGATTCGGTTTTCAACGATTGTCAATGTCATTTCATTCATAGCTTGGGTACTACGCTACGCATGTCACTAAAATAATGTACTAAAACAGTTTATATGAAAAGTAACGGCTGTAAACTATAAAATATTTAGCCCTTAGGTTCTTTAAAGTTAGGCGTCACAATGACAGTAAAAGATGAATGAAGATTTAACGTTAACGATAGTTTAGGTGGAAGAAATTGCGACTTAAGTTTAAAGATGTGCTTTTCTAGAACCTCGTTGAATTTTCGTTTTTAAGTTTGGTTGAATCGTACGTAATGAAACAGTATTTTTTAAAGAATCTTTTTCGGCCAACATTGATTGTGTTGATTGCGATTTCGTTAGCCTATGACTCTATGAGCCTAGCGATTAGCTATTATCAATCATCGAATAACATCAATCAGCAGATGTGTATCGTTACACTCAGGCAATGAGTAAACAAATATTGCCCGTTAAAGGTGCTTCTATCCACAGTGTTGGCTTTCGTGTATGACATGGTTTTGTTACGTTTAGTCAAACTTGGGTTAAAGCGCACAAGTTTACATCACACATACACGAAAACCATCCAAAAACATGTAATTATTGCTTTTATAACGATATGTTCTTTCATCTTCAGTAGATTGTGATGTGTGGAAATAAGTCAAGACAGACAAGTTATGTGTAAAAGCTAGTCGTATAACCCATTAAAGTGGAATAAGCAATGAAAGTACGATTTGGAACGCGCACGAATTTGGCTTCTCCGGCAAACACACCCTGGGAAAAAAAATTTAAAAACCATTGATCGTGGCGCTTCAAAACATTTTTGCATTCTAGAACCGACTCTCCGTGGATTTAGAAAGCTGTTAACAGCCATCTGGATTGAATTTCAGAAGGATGGAGTATTCTAAAAATATCGTGGCACTCACTTAGAAATTCGGAAATCATCTTCGTATCTGAGTTTACGCACAATTTCAAAAAAAAAAATATTGGTACAGATATCTTTATTATTTTGAAATTGTGCGTAAACTGATCTACGATGATGATGATATGGAGTATGTGCCTAATGTTAACCTTAGTCAGTTAAAGTGTCTACTGGGTGGTCCACAAAAAACTGACAACCCAACAACTTTTCTAGTTAGCACGCCTCAAAACCAGGTTTGGACAGAAATCAAAGCTAATGAAATGGGAAGATCTGTCCTCTCCTGGTTCTGAGAGGTGCTAACTAGAAAATCGTGGGTCATCAGTTTTTTGTGGACATACGCTGTGTACATATGCTGTATCCTGCTACCAATTTTCGTAACTCCACTGACATTCTGGTTTTGAGTGAGCAAGAGTTGTGAAACGAGTTAAAACTCAAGTGACCAAAGGTTTTTAAGTGTATCTTTTCGAAAGATGCGATGTCCTAAATATTTACGTTTACGTCATGTATGCTTGTTTACATCTTGTACTCGATGTGACATTTTTAAAATAATTATCGTAAACCCTCATCAACTGTTTTAGTACTGTACTATTGCTGAATTAAATGTAATCATCAAACTTCTCTCTGCTCCATACGAAATCTTATAAAGAATGCCTGGAAGACTAAAATGTGTAGTCACACCATTTCTTAACATGACGTTTCATAGCCCAGATGAAGAAATGTAATTTGGAGCCGTTAACTTTAACTCGTGGTAGTCTGTCTAAACCAACCTACAGGCCGGACGAAACCAATTCTGCCCAGTCTATACCTAGCCTACCTTCCTATTTTTAAAATTATTCATTATTAAAGTTAGTTAATAAGCTACTATGGCTAAATGTTGGTTTTATAAGCCTGTAGCGTACGTATGCAGCTCTCCTAATTTCTTATTCCCAGTGCACTTGCAGTCATTTATTATGGTAAGCTATGGTATATATTATTTCAGCTCTACTTTGTTTTCAGCTTCACAGTTAGGCTAGTTGCAATTGACCGTGTGGGTGGCTGTTGGTTGGATGGTTTCCTTGCATGAACATTGTTTCAGCAATGTTTACATAAGAATGAGATAAATCTGTCATGTCAAATATTTCATTCTAATGAGGTAACGTAACAATACAGTTAACTCAATACTCTTTAAAACTCCAATGGGCGAATACGTCACATTGTTAGTGTTTTACGAACTATTCCTGTATACTATTCCCAATGTAATATCCAGAGCGAAAGCCAATGTGTAGCCATCTAGATACTATAGGTTTTGAACTTCGGTTTAACTCTTTTGCACGTTAATTTGACACTTTTGTACTTGGATTTATCACTTTTGTACTTCAATTTAACGTTAGTGGATTTGGGAAAATACCGGCAAGCGGTGTTTACCGTGGCGTGAGTACGACATTGCAATTCAAAGTTCACACTTCACCACTAATAAATGAACAATTATAAACTCTGTCCACTTGAATTTTCGGTGGAATAATGCAGCGTCCACCTTCTTCAGAAGTCCAGGCAAAAAATGAAGTACTAAACAAGGTTCACATTGCTTTAGGCTGTGTCAGAATCAGAATTAGAATTTGAACTTGGCGCATTTTCCATTTTACCACTGATCTTTATCGCACGCTCAAATTCCGATTTCCATTGCCTGCTGAGAGTTTTGGCGAGCTGTGGTCTCACTAGTCGGTCGATGTTGGGATAGGATGGATGGATTCTGCTCGAGTGAAACTAGACGAGGACGAACACAGGATTAACTGGGAACTTTTGAAATGTGTATTTCTGTGACGTTTCAGCATAAGACCTTCCATCAAGTTAGAGTTACCCCAATGGGGTACACGTGCTCACCCGTGCTGGCCGAAATGGTCTTAGTTTTAGGATGAACACATCACCAGGAAGTTCCCTTCCATGAAGATCTGGAGTAGGTTCGTTGATGATGCCGTGGCTTCTCCCAATCGAGATGAAATCCCCCTTGTGCTGGATGAGCTCAATGGGTGGAACGCTAGCATCCAATTTACTCATGAAGAGGAGGTAGATAGTAGCATATCTTTCTTGGACGTAAAACTTAACCAGGAAAGGCCAGAGGATCGAATATGAGCCTTTCCGTAAAAGGATTCACTCTGGAAGGGGGATTCCCTATCCATCATGCCACCCGAAACACCAGCTACGGGCCATCCTACTCAACGAAATGTGCCGCATCGCCAACCATTCTTCCACCCAAAGTATTGCAAATAAGCACTCGCAACTCGCAGAATCAAAGTTCATTTCTGGGTTACCCTGCATTCATGGTCAACTCGGTGATCAAGAAGGCTGACATGGGAAGAAAGGCCGCAGGGATCGAAAGGAAGACACACCCTGTGCTGTTGTAACCCATGTGCCAGGACGGACAGAGAAAGTCTATCAAAAAACGGGACATTAGGTGCTTCTTGAAGCACCCTCCCAACCTTAAAAAGCTGCTTTGGGAAGCAACCCGAACCTACCCACCCTCCTCAGCACTCCCCATCTCCTCCTCCTCCTCCCCCTCCCCACCCCAAAGCCTATCCCACCCTCCTCATCCCATCGCTATCCAACCCGCAGCAAGGATAGACGTCCGACTCCCACTTCCCCCCCCCCCTCCTCCCTTCAAAAAACCAGCTTAGTAAAAAGCATGTGTTGCAACAGCCACCTGCAGACCCAATAAAGCTTCAGATTAGAAAAAGGTACAATCAAAGTAATGGATTGTCTGGTGTTTCAGTAGGTTAGCTATTCCTAACTGTTAAGTCTGCATTTAAATTTTATTTAGTATTTTAATAACACCAAACGAAACATTAAATTAAATCTCAAATGTAAAAAAATTAATTGTTAAAAAAAAATAATCAACTTTTTCTGTTTTGTTGATTAGTTATTCCTACTTCCGGTACACTAGGACTGACGATGTTTACGTCGTCTCACAGTGGCCTCTTCTGAAAACGAAATTAAAGCAGATTTCAGCAGTTTCTCCAAAGAAATGAATCTTGCGTACTTTAATCTTAACATCTACCAAATGAAGTGAATGTTTAAATCTTTTAAAAATAAAAATTCAGAAATGAATTGTTTGTCTGTGCATTAAGCCTAACTGACAATAACGTGTGATACCTGGGAAAACGTGCCTCTAGGGTGGGTCCCTCCATGATGTTAATAATTACCGGCCGATTAGTCTACTTTCTGTCGCTTCTAAAATCCTTGAAAGGTTTTTCCATAAATCTGTTATGAGCATTTGTCAACATCTCAATATCGACTTTAAATTCCAACACGGTTTCCTCCCAGGCCGTTCTTGTCAATCTAACCTTCTTGAAACTTACAACCACCTTACCACCTTCCTGGACAAAGGGATGCAATGTGATCTTGTATTCTTCGACTTCCGCAAAGCCTTTGATTCTGTTTCTCACTCCCTCCTCCTTAACAAACTGTCATATTTGAATTTTCCTAAATCACACATCGCCTGGATCAACTCTTATCTTTCTCAGAGACGACAACGTGTTAGTCTCAGGGGTTCCTC
This sequence comes from Lithobius niger, assembly GCA_023313725.1. Taxonomy (NCBI): domain Eukaryota; kingdom Metazoa; phylum Arthropoda; class Chilopoda; order Lithobiomorpha; family Lithobiidae; genus Lithobius; species Lithobius niger. Next base: position 38,832 of record JAHWFP010265604.1, on the reverse strand, counting down.
TAGTGAATGGGTCCCTGTTACCTCTGGGGTCCCCCAGGGATCTGTTCTGGGCCCCCTTCTTTTCAATCTTTTCCTGAATGACCTCCATTCTGTCATCCACTCCTTTAGCAGGAGCTATGCGGACGACCTGAAAATTCTTTCTCCCGCTTATCTTCATCAAGATCTTCAGCAAGACATCGACGCTGTTGCCACCTGGTCGACCAAAAACTGTCTTGCCCTTAATCCTCCCAAATGCGTGGTGCTGCATTTTGGGCATAACAACCCACACTACAGCTACAGCCTTGGTAACTCTACTATCCCTACTAATACGTCCCATAGGGACTTGGGCATTTTGGTTGATTCGTCTCTTAAATTTCATGTTAATACTAACTATATCATTGGCAAAGTCTTTAAAAAAGCCCACTATATTCTTAAAACTTTCTCTGCTGTCTCACCAAAGCTGTTTGCTCTCCTGTACAAAACCTTCCTTCGCCCTACACTCGAATTCTGTTCTCAGATTGGCCGCCCCTGTTATGCCTCCTTCTTCGCCCGTCTTGAAACTTGTCAGCGCCGCCTCACAAAATGGTGCCTTCCCCTAAAACACTTCTCTTACGAAGAACGTCTTCGCAAACTGAACCTGACCCCTGTAAAAACCAGATTCCTCCGTGGAGATCTTATCCTCACGTACCAAATCTTAAACCACCTCATTGACGTTCAGGCTGCTGACTTTTTCTGTCTTTCTCATACCATGACCAGGGGGCACCCCCTTAAACTCTGTGGAAGTATTTCCTCCGGCAACGTGCGTCACAGGTTTTTTTCTGAACGTGTGGTCGAGGCATGGAATGCTCTGCCCGTCTCGGTTGTTCTTTCCCCTTCACTTGATTCCTTTAAAAATCGGCTGGACCACTTTCTTGCTTAGGCTTTTTTGGTGGTTGGCCCCTGGTTGGTCTGTTTTTGGTGGTTGGGGTGGGGGGAAGGGGGGGTGGGTGCTTCTTGGCTTTCAGCTTGCACCGTCGGGTTTTCTATTCTATTCTATTCTATTCTAGCGTGGTTGGCATTTTTTTTTTTTTTTTTGCAATAGGTAAGTTACATCTAATTAATGCTTTTTGTTTCTTATGCCGCGAATAGTGACTTTCCCAGTCGGTTCTGCATTCATGTTACAATCAAGCGCACTGCTTGTTGGCGATTGACGAGCTTTAGTGATCTGTACCAGTTATCAGCAATTGTTTCATAGCTCGTCAAATTTTCACCGGCAACTTTTTTTTACCGAATAGACACTGGATTGGCAATATCAGTTCGGTATATCTTATTTTCAATAAATAAAACGTGACAATAGTCGCCAACTTTGTCGAGTGCAATTTAGTGTTGTATTGTCGCCAGCTATCACGTTTTACCGGCCAACTGGCGTGTGGCGACCGTTAGTCTGAAGCTTTAAGACCCAAGGTGCTTCAGCCAAAAGAATGTCGTGTACTGCCTGCCATGTAGGGACTGCAAATCGGTTTTCATTGGAGAGACGCACCAAAAACTCCAGACAACAATCCATGAACACCAAGGAAAAGTGCGGACATTAGACCCACTCAATGGAATTTCCGTCTCCAACGAAAACAAAATCGGCAGATAGCGTGGGAACTCACCTCTATCCTGCTGAAATCCAATACACCAAACGACGCCCACCTTCGTGGGTTGGAATCTCTAGCCATCCAACAATTTCGGAAGCATGGTGCAGCACTCATGAACATTGCCCATATCCATCCTATCCCAGCATCAACCAACTAGCAAGACTAGAGCTCGCCAAAAATCTTAGCAGGCAGTGGAAATCGGAGTTTGAGCGTGCGATAAAGATCAGTGGGCCAACGGAAAATGCGGCAAGTTCAAATTCTAATTCTGATTCTGACACAGCCTGAAGCAATGTGAACCTCGTTGAGTACATCGTTTTTTGCCTGGACTTCTGAAGAAGGTGGACGCTGCATTATTCCACCGAAAATTCAAGTAGACGGAGTGAATAATTGTTCATTTATTAGTGGTGAAGTGTGAACTTTGAATTGTAATGTTAGTGGATTTCAAATTAACACTCTTGTCTTTGGATTTAACACACTTGCACTTGAATTTAACACTTTTGCACTTGAAATTAAAGCATTGAAATAACTAATTTCTTTTTATTTGCTGTAAAGAATATGAAATTATACGAAATACGCTTACAGAAAGTTTTACTAATTGCTACTGTAATAGAATTTCGTTGCAACGCTACCGAAACTCGACGAAATCCTATGGCGCTTTAAATTAATGACGATTAAGAGTGCTGTTTGAAGTGAAAAAGAAAGTGAAATGATGATTACTTTGGAGGTACTAGCTGGTTTATGCCAAGGCCAAGAGAGTGACTGATGATTCACAAGGATGTTTGGCCAGTAGTAGGGGTGGCGAAATGGGTGTTAGAAATCTTGACAGCAATATTAATTACTGAATTTGACGTACTTACAGCTGCTATAGAGCAAGTACTAAACAATGAGCTTGCCAGGGAAGCCACGGACCGACGACGACGATTCGCAAGGGGTAGCTATTCAAATGAATCAAAATCATTGTTGAGCTTGTAGCTGACAAAAAAATTCACAAGGTGGTACTGTACATAACATTAGCAAGAAAGTAAATAATACGAACAATATTACTACTATATTTTCTTAATGTCACTGCACTGCATTTTTACAGTTTTTTTTCGAAAGGAGAACCGAGTGGGAAAACCTAAAAAAAAAGGCCGGAAGCCTATATTTACACGAGCATAAACTAGACCGATAATAAATTACCTGGAAGCATACAATGAGAAGCACCTCGTACACATACAAGTGTGAGGGAACGCAAGCCGCCACTGCATTCCTTGAACGCACACCTCCCAGTGTTGTCGTAAGCGGTAGTGTCTGCTTGTGTGCGCGCGAAGGTAGTGGGTGGTTGGTTGTAAGAAGTCAGTGACTGTAGGTGCACGAAGGTTCGAGCAAGACGTGTTATGAATATATGCGCAGTAAAGACGTTAGAAAACCCAACTGTCACTCCTGTGGACTGAAAGGCTCTCGCACAAGCCTACACTGCATAAACCAGCTATGGTAAAATCCACCCACATTAGTCAGTGGAGAAAGTGTTAGCGACGCGACCGAAGCCTGCTTACCACTGATCTGTCTGTATTCATTCGCGAGCTCCAACTCAAACAATGATGCAAAAATAGCATAACAATTCATTTGCGCAAATATTTTTAATGCTAATAATTTCACATTTTTTAGGCAGTGTAGCGTTTCTTTTATTGTTAATACATTTATTGTTTAATGCTTAATAGTGTGTGTTATTCCTGCATTACCAAATTGTATTAAACAGGAATGATTTCTCTCTTTCAAAAATGTTCCTGAAAAGAGCCATATTGGTTTGGCCTTTAAAAAGCCCGTTTTGAGGAGCGTTAGAAGCAGGTAGGGTATGGAGGAGGGGGGGGGGGGGGAGAACAAACTGTAACGAGTGTCTTAGTTCAATCCTTACGTGACGCTTTCAAGCCAAAGTTATCAAACTTTCCGAAACTCTTCACAGTCAAGCCTGTTCAAACACTGATTTCGTGCGGCCAGCATTAACAAACTGCAAATCTGGAGTGACTCGTCTCATTGTCGTCCGTGAGAAATTGGTACTGAATCGTATTCGTTTACGGCACGTGTCAATTTTCAACAGGTGCAATGTCGTCATTTCGACAAAAATCGTGAACATTTTCCGAATTTCTGAAAGCGTAAATACGTCACAGTTTTACGTACTGTACGTGTGTCCGTGCATTGCAGCGCCTTGCTGCACACAATCGTTGTAGATTGAATAACGGTTGTGATCGTACGGTGTTTTCATACCGTCATTTAATGCACACAGTTCACGATTCGACAACATCGTAGCATCAACAGCATTACTGCAGCCAAGCCTGCATGTCAGCTTTACGTTAACTCTTCGTTGATATTTTTTCCTCCTTCACAGAATGGCATGAAGCGTTAACCATTGTTCGGATTTCGTTTGCGTGGCGCAGTCAAACACCCAAAACTTACTCTGAACTCTGTTCTGCAACGAACGCCGCCCAGCAATCGTGTTTCTTTTGCAAATCGACGAATAGATTTCTTTTGATCATGTTGGCTGTGGACATTCATTACAGTTTGCTTTTGGGAACTCGAAAGGCACCTGCAGAAGCCATCGATTGAGCTATTGTTGTCATCGCCGCCATCTTGGAACTACTTCCGTTTGGAAGACAAGTGGCTGTCAAAGTTCGCGATCTGCTAAAAAATGCTAATCGAATATTTTTTTGTGTTTCATGAGAATTATGTATGGCCAAGTACCGTACATGAATAATTTCTGACATCATTTCATCCCTAAAACGTTTTGGTTGATGCTGGGAAAACACGTACTACGTTAAGCCTAACGTCGTAATACAATTTCAACGCAAGCGTGAAGCGGCTCTATCGCATCGCTAACTTTCTCTCCAATGACTAATGTGGGTGGATTTTAGCATAGTATCTCCAAAGCAATCGTCATTCGTTTCAAATGCCGCATTTAATCGTCATTTATTTAAAGCGCCGTATAATATTTTGTGGTTTCGGGAGTGTCGCAGCGAAATTATATTACAGTGGCAGCTAGTAAAAATTCTCTCTACAAGTATATTTTATATAATTTCACATTCTTTACAGTGAATGAAAAGAAATTAGTTATTTCAATGCTTTATTTCAAGTGCAAGTTTGTTAAATCCAAAGACAAAGATGTGTTAATTTGAAATCCGCTAACTTTAAATTGAAGTACAAAAGTGTTAAATCCAAGTACAGAAGTGTCAAATTGACGTGCAAAAGCGTTAAACCTAAGTTCAAAACCTGTAAAATTCAGGTGGCATGTGGCTGCGAATAAAATCCAGGTCTTCCGATTACACTATATGTGGACTGCAGTTCCCAGTTACTACGACAGCAGTATATGGTCTGTTACTTTTCCTATTACTAAAATATCCGTTATTGGAACAACTTTAAAACTCGTACGATCGTCAATAAAATCTCCAGGCCACTAATTCCGCTCATTTTCAAAAAGAAGACCCTCCTTCTTTTGCAATGGACGCAAAGCGGTCTATATTGGTGAGACAGTGGAAGGGAGTGCGGAAGAGGATTGGACAGCACGTGGGGAAAAAACGGGAATGAAGCAGAGGACAATAGTACTGCGATCCATTCCGTGGAAACAGAACACGAAATTGGATGGGAGAAGACGAAAACGCTGGTTTATGCCAACTCTACGAGGGACAGTCACCTCCTGTTGGGAAAAATGCCGTGAACCATTTTGGCGGTTCATGCCCAGACTGCAAAGACAATGAGGCACGACATTGTTGTGACGCGCGCAGTGGAAGCGTGCTGGACCCATAACCTTTTGATACGGTATGGGGATGCCTACATAAGCGTGTGTATTATGATACTCTATAGGCTAACTTATAGGCCAAAGCCTCCGGCGCTATATTTATCGTAAGCAGAATGAACAGCGGGAATCTGTGGAGTTCCTCAGGCAGATGTCCCTGGTCATGGCAACGCTTCTGGACCCATGCGTTCGCCTATAGAGTATCATAATACACACGCTTACCCCGATGTCCGTATCACCTCCGATGTCTGGAGTCAATTGCTATTCAACATCATGTGAAGCACAATGTCCCCCTTATGAATTTTCAAGGGCCGTCAAACCCCAATATCATGCACTTGGTCAGCCGCGAGCTGGATGCAGTTTTTGAACGTGAGTGGAAGAGAAAAAGCAGTTTGACGCAGCCTTGTAATTTTCTTAGGCAACAATCAACATCTGAAGTGAGCCTGCCTTGTAAAAACCGGAGGCTACGGACGCGACCCAATTCAAAGGGGGAAAAATATTGTCAAAGTAAGTAGAAGATCCAACCAGAGTTCGAATCAGTCCTTAAGAGAGCCTGAAGAAGACAGACAAAATTTTGTCGAAATTTGCAAGACTTAGGAGGGTCTTCATTTTGAAAATGAGCGGAATTAGTGGTGAAGATTTTATTGACTTATTATTTGCAGCTTTTCTTTCTGAATGCGTGGTGCACTGAAAAGTACCGTGTATATATATATATGATTGAAGTCCTCTGTCCAGCAAAACTAAATCTAATAATTTCTCCATTTCTATTCAATATATTTCGACCAAACTTGGCCAGATAGTAGATAGCAACTTTTCCTAACTTTACACCAACTTTTATGCAATTCCGTGCAAGAGTAAAAGTCGGGAGCCACACGGAAATTTGAAAACTGTTCACTTGTTGTTGTTCTTCTTGTGTGACACGGTTTCAGAAAAAACTACTGCACCTACCTAAAATCTGAAACATGATCTTAGCCAGAAATTTTCCTGGGCTTCAACCTTACAGAGACCATTTTTTCCACTTTTTGATTTGTTTTTGTTTGGTCCCTGAACGATCATTTTGATTGTTTTAGGCTAACCATTGTAATTTGGGAACAATGCCACTCAGCAAACTCCAGATCCATTCTTCGTGCACGTGTTATGTCTTTGCTAAGAAGTTCATTGTTGAAGGGCAAAATGAAAGAATCCGTGTTTCAGCTAAACCAAACTAAGCTGCGTTGTTAATTTCGAGGCCGGAGCTAGAAACGATAGTATGGCTTATTAGAGTCGATTAGACTCTTACGCGAACGGTTTGTCTGTCTGTCTGGGTGTCTGTCTGTGTGTTCGCGCTATAGCGTTTGAACGAATTATCGAATATCTGTCTAATTTTGCACACAGATTCTATGCCACATTTCTAGGTCTTAAGTTCGTAAATGGGTCGAATCCGTCGGGGAAATCCTCCACTAGATTTTTGTTCGCAGCAAACGTACGAAGTTCGTTAGTTTTTCTTCAGCTGACTGACGTCATCCATCCACCGGCCAGTGACTGGGAACTAAGCTATGTAGCGTTTGTCAGTAGTTGACGTCACCACCAATTGACCAATGTCTGGTGTTCGCTGAAATTATTCTACGTCCTTGACGTTGGCACGCGGCTCCACTGATCTATACGAATAACTGGACAGCAAAGTAAAGTTCTATAGTCGAATGCCGGCATGCGAAATTAACGTAGACTTGGGCTACTTGTTTGAACAATCGTTCATGGCTTTAATGCTTAGTACATTTTCTTTGGGGGAGGAGGAGAAATATTTAAAACAACTTCTACTGTATGACATTTGTTTTTTTGTCAGGGGAGGGGAGGGGGAGCAAATTCATAAAACTACTTTTGGGCAATGATTGTGCTATCTAGATATTTCATCCTTATCAGTCGTGCGATGTGGCAACGTAGCAGATGGATAAAATAAATGTTGAAAACTCCGAGACTAAACGGTTTGGAGGCCTCCCGTATCGTAAAACTGCCAAACGGTGCTGAATATTTTTAATGTGATTCAGTTCACTATAAACTAGCAGTTTAAAATGAAACCGATAGAAGAATCGTAGTGGGCTCGTCTTTAACTGAGAGGGGTACGCTGCCATGCCATCCATCGCAGTTGATCAAAAGATAGAAATGCAGTTGACCACTGGTTTTACGGTCGCATACGCGTCGTGAACCGTGGCCAAGAAATCATTTGGGTGTTTGGATTGTATTCTTAGGAGGGGTAATTATTCACACGTGTTAGACAATTAGTAGCCATATCGATTGCTGTATTCGTAAGAGAACACTAATCGACTCTCACTATAATTGGTTTAAGCAGGTTTATTTATTTCGTAAATGCAGGCTTTCAGAGCTGAGTTGAATTGTTTCAAAGTGGCCAGCAACAATGCATACATAAACCTTTGTAGCATGACACTATAGCCGTACAAAAGGCACATGGATGATCTGTTTAAGTGCTGTTGTGCTTTACGTTTGAAATATATGAGGTAGGTAAAGCACAACAGCACTTAAACAGATGCAATTTTCTCACTTGTACATTTGATTATTTCAATTAAAAATCATCCAAATTTTATCCGTGTACAGTTTAACGTAAAGTGAAACTTCAATCATATAACCCCCCCTTTTTTTTGGCACACTTGACGTTTTTGTTAGTAATACGTCATATAGCACACTGTATAAAAAAATTCTGTCTCCTTACTTTTCCTACTACAATACGGCATTTGAGTAATCATTATTTTGATCTTGTTAGGAGCGACCATATTAAAAAAAAACCTGAAAGTTTCATTGCTTTGCAGCTTTCTGTCCCCTTCGTTTTTTTTTTCCATCAGACTTTTACACTTTTTAAATCTACAAACACCTTACTCTGCAGTAAATCGAGCATTAAATGGGGGGGGGGGGGGTCGTACTGCACCTAGATTTAGGCTATTTACGCTTTTTATGAGTATTAACAAACGAAAATGTAACACCACAATTTCATGTATTCAGCTTTTGTTTTTTACAACTTAATTTTTTTTTTATATGTGTAAAGATTATTTATAACAAGTTTAAAAAAAAAGACTAATGACAAGAGTGAAACGAATACGGTTTGTGGGTGAGAGCTAATTGATAATAAAAAGACTAATAATGCCGCTCTCCCTCCATGCACGCCAGTCTTGTATGCAATTCAGCGATATTTATGGCTAGGCAAACGCTGACGTAATTCCCAGTTCCCCCACCCCCCTCACCCCCAGCCGAAATATGCTGTGCTAATTTATAAGTTAAAAAAATGGTATGAAAATAAACTTTGCGGCTGTGTCAGCCAAAGGAATTAAATCATTTCGAGGGGGTTGGGGCTGAGCAAGGTCTTCTTGTCACAGTTCATCAAGCATTTTTATTCCGGAAGTAACTAGGCTTACTTGATATTACGTGGTGGTTGAGGGTGGGGGGATCGCACTACATTTGTTTTCAACCCAAGCTAAATAGACAAAACTGTGAAACTCTGCAATTAGGATTTTTCAAGAAAGAGCATTACACAAAGTTCGTGAAAATCAAGTAGTGAGGAATACTTTTACTCGTTCTACCATTTGAAATGCTAGAAAGCACATCATGAATGATTATGAATATGAAAAAAAATCCAGCAACAAGCAAAAAGAGCTTTTTACACCAGGGTACCCACGAAGCTACCAGTTTTTATAACTGTAGGGGGCGATGATGGAAGGGAGCACGGTATCCAGTCTCTGTTGAACTGCAGAACTGATGTTGCTTCGATGGTATGTTGAGGCAGATTGTTCCAGGTGTTAACCACACGGAAAGGAAGTGTGTTTTGGCGAAGGGACGTGTTGCATCTCTTCTTAACGAGTTTTGCCCCATTGTTCCTAGTGCCGGAGCTCGCAGAGAGGGTGAACCATTCCTTGGTCGCAGGATCTTCACCATTGAGGATCTTGTAAGTGAAAATCAGATCACCTCTGATACGACGGTAATTCAGTGTTGGGAGCTTCAGGGCAGCAAGCCGGTTGGGGTATGCCCCTTTTTTGAGTCCCACAACAAGTTTAGTGGCACGTCTCTGGACACGTTCCAGCTTGTCACGGTCCTCTTCAAAACGAATCCACCATGCTTGGCCTGCATACTCCAGAATGCTGCGAACTTTGCTGCGGTACAGCATGAGGAAGGACTTCCTTGGGAGGGTTGAGAAGGTGGTCCGGATGATGGCGAGGGCCCCATAAGCCTTAGCCACGGCACCCTGAATGTGTTTGGAGAAGTTCAGGTCGCGGTCAATGACTATGCCAAGATCTCGTCGTGAATTCTTCTCTGTCATTGGCGTTCCTGGGCTAAGGCGATAGTCAGCTTGGTGATGTTGGGTGCCAAACCTCAGAACTGCATACTTACTCCCGTTAAGGTCCATGTCCATGGTTGCGTCCAGGACACCATGTTGGAGAGATCGGCTTGGAGTTTCGCAGTGCTAGCGAGATAGTTTGAGACTGCGAAGATCTTGGTGTCATCGAGGAAAATACAATTGTCACTTTGAAGATGTTCGTACAGGGTGTTCATGAAAAGAATGAAGAGGAGTGGACCAAGGACACTCCCCTGTGGTACTCCACTGACTACTTCCACTGAGGCAGAGAGATGACCGTCCACACTACACTTCTGGTGCCGGTTGGTGAGGAAAGACGCAAGCCATGCA
>JAHWFP010265604.1:0-15146 GCA_023313725.1 Lithobius niger | reverse complement strand
TTCCTCCAGGGTAACAAGCACTCAGGGACTGAATGCAACAAAAATTACAGGTAGTGTATATTTTCTTTCAGGCAATAGAAACTAATTTTGACCTCCCTGCCAGGTAAAATTGGGCTTTTTTTACTAATAAAAATATAAAATATATATTAAAATATATAAAATGTAATATTGCCCCTCATATTGCTGAGATGGCCAATAACCGGTATAGCCAGTCTTAAATTGTGTATCTGTAAATCACCAAAATTTCATTGTTAATGTTGGTTTCTTTTTTAAATATGATCCTACAGAATAGTTATCAGCAAATGTAGCTGTACTTGTTTCACTGTTTTATTTCAGGGCCTTACTTTACGGTGGGTTGCGGGAGTCTCTGCAATCCGAAATAGAATTGAAGGGGACATCATTGGATGCCTTTCGGATTCTTCTCAAGTATGTCTACACCGGACATATGGTGTTGGCTAACCTTAAAGTAAGTCAGCACTGTTTACCAGTGCTTTTTTTTTACAGAATGAAAAGAATTCAATTCTGCAAAATAGTTTTCAAACATGTACGATTATTTAGTCCGATTATTTAGATTTTGTAGAGATTTAACATTTTTACAGGTTGGCAGAGAATAGTCACTTCGCATCAGTTAATTCCGGTCAATATGTTGAAAAACCAGTGTGCCGCTGCATTCCACTAACTGATCTCTCTCATATATTTTAAATAATGAATTTAAATACTGTAAACAGAAAGGAGATTAGCCCCATTCTAAAGCTCTCGAAAACACGCTCAAAATGGTGTAGTGGAACATCATAACTATATATATATATTTTTTTTTTTAAATATCGAGAAAATGGTATTGGTACTGTATTTGCCTTGTACCCCGTGCCAAACCGATTTGATATCGACTATGATCCCCAATACCAGTATCGAACTGCCTTATTCACATGGTTTGTACAGGTCCTGGAAAAATGCCTGAATAGCAACAACATAAATACTGTATCACATCATAACACACAAACTAGAAATAGTTGCTACACCAAGATGGAATTGTAGCAATTGAAGCAGCAGTGTTTCTGCTCTTTGCCACTGTTAACAGAACAAAATCTGTCTCGTACAACCTTTTCACTCAGTATAGGTAATACTAAATACGTAACAAATTTATTTGTAAATTATAAGTTTTTCTATCTTTGAATTTTCATTAACAAGTCGAATAAATCCGAAATGGCATTGGTAATTCTGACATCATGACGAACAAAATTAACACATTTACCACAATAGAACAAGTTTGGTGTTCATCCCTCCCTGCCCTGAACAGGAATGGATCCAGCCATCAACTCCACCGGTACGGTACAGCAGCGGTACAGTAAAAATTTTTCCGCCTCACTCTGCCCCGCAATCCCCCATCCGTTACGCTCCAGATGAGGTTCCGGATTCCACAATGTTGCCCCCTTCAGACATCAGGACACTCAGCAGTGTTATGTATTTGTTAGAGGTTTGAGGCTGTCTCTATTGGAGAAATTAAAGGACATCTTCAGGTCAGTATCCAAGAAGACGTTGGAGCAATACTGACGAGTGAAACTCAAAGGAATCGCCCAACACCACCGGAGGACCTGACGCTCCATTGCACGGGACACATCTTCTATTCTGCTAAAATCCCAAAACTTAGCATGAATTCCACCGTAGAGCCCTTAATTCTCTAGCGATAAAATGTGCCAACATGTGCCTCTCATGAATCTGACTGGTGCAACCTATGATGACTTTGAGCACCTTGTACGGCCTGAGCTCACCTCCATGTTATACGAGCAGTGGAGTCTCCAGCGACCACAGGAAATGGAGTGCCGTTTGAATCTTTCCACAGCTTCAACACGTAACATGTAAACATTTTCTCGGATTAGTGTGAGCATTTTTCTTACGGAAAAAGGTGAATGCCATTCACGGAAAGACGAACATTGGCTTGGTTATTCTATTGTGGTAATGTGGTAATATTGTTCCTTATAATTTCGTTATTAAGTCTTGGCAATGTCCTGGAATCTTAGGTTTACGAACCATGGAAATGTCCTGGAATTTTAAGTTTATAAATCCTGTTTTCACTTTATCCGAAAATCCTCACCTTTATTTTAGCTTATCCTGAGATACATGCTCATTCAATGCTCACAGTTTAACCGAGTTTCGTGCTACCCACAGTCTGCCCCCAGGCACTATCGTGTGAGCGATCCCAGCGCTATTCGGCTGTTCGTCACTTTTTTCGTGGGCAGGCACGCGTACGGACGTGCCTCTTGATTGCTCAATTAGTTTACTTGTGTCTTTGTGCAAGGCCGTTATTTCGTAGGATGGGTAAACCAGTGCTTTACGGCACTTGCAGACATCGGCTCACCCCTGGAGATCGACATCCTGAATGCAGAAGATGCCGTGGTTGTGATTTTACCGAGAATCCGTGTGAAATCTGTCATTCGCACACGGCCGACGAAATCAAGGGTTTTCGCCGTTCTTGGAGGAAGTCGGACCAGACGGAAGCTCGCAGACGAAAGATAATGGAAGACGGGGGCAAATCTGGCTCCCTCGACAACAGATTATTGCGGGAAGGCCTAGACGAAGACGACTTCTTACCCGCTAGAGTGATGAATCGGAAATTCAGCGGCAGCGGTTCGGCCGCTTCGACACCGTCTATCATGTCGTCGGTCGTCCTCGGATCGGACGCCCAATCGGTTTGCACGTTAAATGCTATTAAAGAAATGCAGACCACGATGAAATCCATGTTCGAAGGGATGACTGAACGCATTCCTGGATCTGAGTCGCGGATTGCTGCCAACATCGAAGAAAAGTTTGAAGCAAGACTCGCGCCATTGGAACGGCTTCTCGTGGAGGACCCCAGTCGCCTTCGGCCATCGGCCCCGGGCGGCGGCGCGATCGCTGCCGCCTGCGCGGCCGGGAACAGGGCGCGTGTGTCGCCGGTGCTTGACGCCGTCACCCCATCGGATTTTCTGTCAGGACTGCCGGATTTTGGGGGAAGTCTGCTACCGCTACCTTTTCCACAACTGGAAGATGACTTTTTTGCACCGCTTAGGAAAGTGGCTTATGCTGCAGCTAGCGAATCCCAGGCAGCAGGCTTCAGGAATACCAGAGGGTTTCCAGCTTCGTCGGGAGACGTTGACAAACACAAGGCGCATCTCCTCGAACAGATGGGACACCAGTCACCAGGAGACCAGCAGTCGCCAAGAGCACGCCAGTTGCCGGAAGTTCGGCGGTCACCTACGAGGCATCGACCATCGGACGGGTGTCAGTCGCCTGGGGTCCGTCAGTCTCCAGGAGGGCACCAGTCTCCAAGAGGACGTCAGTCTCCAGGGGGGCGTCAGTCTCCAGGGGGGCGTCAGTCTCCAGGAGGGCGTCAGTCTCCAGGAGGGCGTCAGTCTCCAGGAGGGCGTCAGTCTCCAGGAGGGCGTCAGTCTCCAGGAGGGCGTCAGTCTCCCAGAGGGCGTCAGTCTCCCAGAGGACTTCAGTCTCCCAGAGGACTTCAGTCTCCCAGAGGACTTCAGTCTCCAAGGAGACGTCGGTCTCCACGAGGTCGCCAGTCACCAAGGGATCATCAGTGGTCAAGGGACCATCAGTCGCCATTGGACCGTGCATCACCGACGGGACATCGGTCACCAAGAGATCGACAGTTGACAAGGGACCAACAGTCGGCGGCTGGCCGGAATTGGAGGGCCGGCCGTCTGTCACGGCTGGACAACATGGCAGGACAACAGCCCCATATCAGTCAAGGAGTGGGGGACCAGCCAACTGGTGGCAACCAATCTTCGAAGCGAAAGAGTGGTTCACCTTCAGCGAAAACCGGGGACGACTACCGGGACAAGTCAGATCCCAGACAGGGCCGCTGCGGGTCACGAACTCGGTCTCGGAGCCGCTCACCAAAAAGGAGGAGATGCACCTCACCTACGGTTCCTTCATCCAAGGGTAGATCAGAGGGGAGATCCAGGTCAGGCGACAGGCGGGAGGGGAGAATGTCGGAGGAGACTCGCCCACGACAGTCGTCGAAACGTTCAAGGAGCCAATCGAGTGAGTCGTCTTCTTGTAATCGATTGGGAACCAAAGATGCGGCGTACCTGTCAAAAAAGGAAGCGTTTGAAAGCATTGTGAGACGAGTCCATTTCTATCTTCCCTCGTCATTCTGCCGGTCGAGGCCAGATCTCTCGCCCGGTAACCCGGACGAGCCCCCCACTGCATCTTTCGCCAAAATGGAGGACATTCGTCATCCTGTTAGCCTTCTGCCGCAATCGGTGATGCTTCACCGCTCTCTCCTTGACGCAGGTGGTCTTCTGAGAGAGGGGGGCAAACCCATAGTCACTGGTAAAGAACTCCCACGGCATGACTCCAGTAAACAGGATTTCTTTTTCGGCACTTCAAACTTTGGCCCGCTGAACCCATCGGCACCAAAACCCAGGAACTACTACACCTTCAAGGAGGCTGAATATCTTCACGAGTACGCATCCATGGAGTACGACTCCTGCCTCCCGAAGCCGGCGGTGATTCGTGTTCCGCTCAAGCAGTTCGAAGCGGAGGAACGGCTATTACGCATAGGGGTTCGGGCAGCATCTCACGCCGAGCTGGTGGCCTCAGCGGCATTGGCGGCACTACAGTCCTTTATCAGGACCCCGGTCGACAGCCAGGATCAAGGGATCGTCCGGGACTGCGCAGACCTTCTGAAGCAGGCGATCTCCTTTCAGAAGGAAACCATCGACTGGGGAGTGCGATCAACAGCGAACTCAGTCCTGCGAAGACGGGATGCTTACCTCAGTGGAGCGCCATCGATTCTGAAGGAAACAGCCGGCAAGCTTAGGCTTTTACCATTTCATAAGTCCGACAGGTTGTTCAATGGGGAACTCCTTTCGATCGCCCCGGACCTGAGAGGAAGGGTGAAACCCCCTCATAAGAAGGATCACCCTCAGAAGTACAAGGGTCGGTTTCCTTACAAGAACTCCAACCAGGAGCCCTTTCGTGACCCCCAACCGACGTCGGGCCCCAGGAAACAGAGGGGCTCCTCCCACCAGGGTAACAGGGGCAGAGGCAGCGGGCATTTTAAGGTTCAGGACCAAACCAAATCGTCGGCCGGACCCCAAAGCAAAGGAAGAGGCTCAAGAAGTCGGGGTGGACAACTATGACATATCGAGGCCCCAGCTTGCTCTCCTTCACCGACGGGTGGGAGGCAGGCTAAGATTCCACTATCCTATGTGGGAATCTGTTACGAGCGATCCATTCGTTCTCTCCGTCATCAGAGAAGGATACAGACCACCATTTCTTTCAGTACCAAGACTATCGAAGGTGGTTCCAAGTTGGCTCCTAAACGTCATAGACCCGCTATTGGAAGAAGAGGTGCAAACTCTCCTCGCAAAAGGGGCAATTCAGCCGACACCAGAAGGATCGCCGGGGTTCTACAGCCCAGCTCGGGTGATCGCGAAGAAAGGCGGAGGAAGAAGAGTCATCTTCAATCTCAGGCTCCTCAACAAACACATTGCGCAGAAGCACTTCAAGATGGAGACGCTCTCGTCGATTCGGGAATCGCTGCAGGAAGGGGAGTTTACCACGTCATTGGACCTGGAGGACGCATATCTCCATGTCCCCCTCCACACTTCGGCATTCAAATTCTTCCGGTTTGCGGTGCACGGCAGGTCATTCCAGTTCACGGTCCTCCCCTTTGGCCTTTGCACTGCCCCACATGTTTTCACATCAATCCTCAAGCCGGTTTTGGGATTTCTCCACCAGCGGGAAGTGAAATCTCACGGATATTTAGACGACTGGCTGCTCCGCAACAAATGCAGCAGGACCCTACAGGAGCACACGGACACTGTCAGCCAGTTGTTCAGCGATCTGGGTCTCGGAGTCAACGAGAAGAAGTCCAGAAGGGCCCCAGCGACGGAATTCCAGTTCTTAGGGGTGGCGTTCCGGATGATGGACTTCACGGTCAGACCATCGGAGGACAGGATTTGGGACCTCCAGACTTCAATCCAGGATATCCTTCAGGCGGACTCAACTACGGCAAGATCCCTCAGCCGCCTAATTGGCAAGATCGACTCAATGGCGGATCTAGTCCCAATGGGTGCGTGGAGAGCCAGGAGCCTCCACTGGTTCAGAAAGGACAACTGGATAGAGAGGACGTCCTGGGAAGACGAGATCGACCTCCTGAACCTACCACGGCAGGATCTGGTCTGGTGGACTGTACCAGACAACCTGAGGGCAGGTGTCCCGGTACACGCGCCGGCTCCTCATCACACCCTCTTCACGGATGCGTCCCTCCTGGGTTGGGGAGCCCACATGGGGGATCTGCAGCTGGCTGGAAGATGGTCGCCTCGGGAAGCAGAACTTCACATCAACAACTTGGAATTGAGGGCCGTCCGCAAGGCCTTGGACGAGTGGGCGAGCATTCTTCAGGGAACCCATGTCGGGGTGATGACGGACAACACCACGGCAGTGGCCTACATGCGGAGGGGAGGGGGAACGCACTCGCGATCCCTCCACGAAGAAGTGTCGGCGATTTTTGTGCTCTGTCAAGAATTCGACATCACTCTTCGCCCAAGACACATCCCGGGGAAGCTGAATGTCTTGGCAGACCAGTTGTCCAGACGACTTCCGACGGCCCCAGCGGAATGGAGACTGAACCAGAGTGTCTGCCAGGCAATCTTCCAGCGATGGGGGAAACCGGTGGTGGACCTGTTTGCCACGTTCCTGAACACGCAATTGGACCAACTCGTCTCCCCGTTTCCGGATCAACGAGCGTGGGCATCGGATGCACTGTGCATGTCATGGGACAGGATATCGGCATACATGTTTCCCCCGTTCGCTCTGCTGCAAAAAGTACTGAACAAAGTTCGCCATTCAGGGGGACAGTTCATACTCATTGCACCGCTCTGGCCAGCAGCAGCGTGGTATGTGGACCTCCTACAGCTGTCAAAGGAAGACCCCATCGAGCTGCCACTAAGAGACGACATCGTATCACAGCACAACGGAAGAACCCTTCACCCCAACCCCGGGATGCTTCGTCTTCACGCCTGGAGACTGTGAAGGGGAAACTGGAGGATACTGGTTTTTCCTCCGGCGTCATTGAGAAACTAGTGCTCTGTCACCGCCAATCCACAATCAAGGTGTATGAGGCTAAGTGGAAACGGTGGTTTGAATGGTGTAAGGAAAGGGACTTGGACCCCTGTGACCCGGTGGTCACTGACATCACGGAATTCTTTGTCGGCCTATTCGACAAGGGACTTTCGGTTGCAGCCATTAAGGGTTATCGTTCAGCGATTAACTCGGTGCTGGCATTTTATGGCAGACAGGAAATCACGTCACACCACGTCCTCACTCGTCTCATGCAATCCCTGGGAGCCCTTCGACCTCGTATCAGGAAACTGTTCCCGGAATGGAATCTCCCTCTGGTGTTGGCACACCTTTCAGGTCCCCCGTATGAGCCGCTTCGGAATGCGTCTCTTCTTCACCTGACCCAGAAGACCATTTTCTTAGTGGCGATGGCCACAGCTGCGAGGCAGAGCGAACTATGCGCATTCGCCAGGAACAAGCGGTACCTGCGGTTCGCCAAGGACTGGACCATGGTCACGCTTCTATACAATCCTAAATTCAGGGCGAAAACCCAGAAACCGGATGAACTTATGAGGCCAGTGGTCATCAAAGCGCTGGGACCGGTTGTGGGGAACGAAGACCTGGAAAGAACTCAATGTCCTATCCGGGCTCTGAAGATTTACCTCCATGCCTCTTCCGTCCCAGAAAAGGATGGCGACGCCGAGGCCATTCCCCTGTTCTTACCGATTGACCCAGCGTCGCAGCGGGCATCTAGTGCAGCCAGACTCTCCCCGGCGAAAATCGCGCAATGGATTTGCGCCGCAATTAGAAGGGCCTACGCGTCCTCTGAAGACTGCGTAGACATCCCGGACCACATTAGAGCACACGAACTTCGAGCTTTAGCGGCTTCGTGGGCTTTCGCTGCAGGCATCCCGATCCATGAGATAACGGCCGCCTGCACATGGAAACACAAGTCAGTGTTTATCAGCCATTATTACAGAGAACTCGGGGACACCTCAGGCCTGAGGAACCAGGGACCCCATGTCCTGGCCGGATCAACGGTTCCAGGGGGCACGCCACCTGGCAAGTAGTGAGGATAAGGTCAGTACTCTGTTTGGAATTTTGGGAGGGTTGAACCTTGGCGTCGTTCTGGACGGTTTCGTGCTACCGCGGTAGGGTACGGCTCGACCCGCCTCCTTTTGGACGAAGTCAGCTAAAATAAAGGTGAGGATTTTCGGATAAAGTGAAAACGACAATTTTAAACATAAAATTAGTTTTTACTATCCTAAAATACTCACCTTTAGGCCTACCCGCCCGCCGGCCCCGCTCGAGCCGCCCCAGGCACTTGGGCGACGAAAAAAGTGACGAACAGCCGAATAGCGCTGGGATCGCTCACACGATAGTGCCTGGGGGCAGACTGTGGGTAGCACGAAACTCGGTTAAACTGTGAGCATTGAATGAGCATGTATCTCACGATAAGCTAAAATAAAGGTGAGTATTTTAGGATAGTAAAAACTAATTTTATGTTTAAAATTGTCGTTTTCATTATTTCTTGTGTGGTTTTTCATGTGTTTATTGTCTGCTTACAAAAATGTTCACTTTTTCCTTGCTGCACTGGAAACAACACGTGCTACCCCATTACTCCCCGTTTCAAGGTTAGAAAATGTTCGGTATCTTGGTATCCAGGATTCTGGGAAGGACAAGATGGAGCCTAAAAAGAAAGTCCTTAATAACGAATGGCATGCCCGTTAACAGTAAAATGTTCGATCGAGTTTGACATTATTTTTTTGAAGAAGGTACCGGGCATCCCTGATGATAAATAAATGTGCAAGGGAAAAAAGGACGTCGCTTTAATTTTGTGCTTTTCGTTAGGAAGGTTGTCTTTTGTTGACAAGGGACACAGGGAAGCGTGAAACTGTTTCCAGTCCTACCTCGTTTTATTAGTCGTAGTCTGACAAATTTCAAATTAGAAAATTGAGCATTAACCCTTAAAGGATTGCATTTGCGCTAAGGTCTTATAACTGACTTTGTAGAAAAAAATCACAGCTTCTCACCCACTTGAAGTTAGGGAAAGAAACCGGTCATTTTTCCCCTAACGTTCTGACCTTCATATCCCGTATTTTAGTTTTGCTGTGATTGGCTGGAAGTTTTCAATCTGACCTGTAGAAGAGCTGTAAACAATTATTGTACAGCGGACGCATTTGGACGGACCCGTCCTTGAAGGATGAAAACTTTGTTAGCTGCTACAGAATCAAGCACACAGTTGAATTCCTGCAGTTACTCACAATGTATAAAAATAAAAAAAAACTTACGTGGTATACATTTTCAAAAAGGGGTGATTTGGTTAGAAAACGTACCTCTTTTACGCATTTTTGTGAAAAAAATCCTTCTTTCTGTAAATTCCACTACGTTACGTTTGGTTCATTGAACTCCTTGGGTAACTCTTACCTCATCTGTTTGATGAAATTACAAAAGAAACAAAAAAAGTTGTTGAAGAAATACTGCAGTTGCCAACATGTGTCACTGACTATACACAGTATCATGTCATATACATAGATTTCATTTAAGCTTTTTAAAAAATTATGCGTTTTCAAAGTAAGTATTTCTTTGCTGGTAATAGTCAGCTCTTAGTAACCAACCAACTTCTTGCACAACTAAAACTGATGTTTGATTAATAGAAAAATAGGGCAAAACGAGCAATTGTACCCAAGGATTAAGAAAAGCATATTAACATTATTTAAATTCTGAGAGTTTAAAAATTGTAAATACAGCATAGTAATTTGCTGGTGGAATGCTAATTGTTGCCCGTATCATTTTCAGGAAGAAATCATTCTTGACATCTTGGGATTAACTCATCAGTATGGATTCAGTGACTTAGAAGCCGCAATATCCGACTATCTAAAAGCCATTTTGAATATTCGAAATGTGTGCATAATTTACGACATGGCTAGTCTTTATCAACTTTCTTCACTGGCAAATGTCTGCTGCAATTACATGGACCGGCATGCTTTGGATATTTTACATCACGATTCCTTTTTGAATTTGTCAGCGGTATGTATATATTTGAGTGTGGTTTAAGAACCGTTTGTGAGTTAGATGTCCGTGACTTGGAATGAGGCAAAATTAAAAGCTGATTCATAGTGATATGTATGTCTAGGAATTTCGTTGCAGATTGATAGCTAAATAAATCTAGTAAGCTCAAGTTAGTGCTAGTCAAAATAAAAACAATCAGTCATACTTTTGCCATTAATGACTTTTTCACAAGCCGTTCAGTAAAAGTTCTGATGGCAAACTAATTAAGCTGTTCCAACCCGATTATTAGGTTGAGTTACGTCAGAATATCACAATGGCACGTTATATCATGGTCTCAACAAGAAATATGTTCCCATATTGTTAATAAGCATTTCACTTAGTCCAAACGGCAGGATAACTTAGAAGTGACAGTAATGTAAAGTAGGATGGACCAAATCTTGGTGTGAACTGGATCTAAAGCTGATTCTTGATAACTTCGTGACAACAAAATTGAGGCTATACAGGATATTTTTTATGTTGGTGGACCATGCTTAACGTTGTTTTCTGTTATTTGCCTACGAGGCAAGACCAAGTGTTTCTTATAACAAGATTAATAATCTAGACACACGCTAGTGTGTCGCACCAAGTTAGTAACAATCACCACAACAAACATCACATCAATTCAATTGTCGAGGTTATAAACCATTGTAGCGCGGCGCCATAGCGTCAGTGTCTTATATCTTGAAGTATAGTTGGGCACATTTCAGGTACTTGAGGAAAAATAATAATAATGCGGTACAAAAGCTTAAATTGTGTTGAAATCAAGAGCAATGACCCACCTGCCAAAAATTAACTCGTGTAGGAATGCCAGCTAAGCTGCTTTCAATGCAAAATCTGACCCTCAATAAAGTTGAAAATGTGTAACTAGCTAGCTAGCTAATTCTAGTCCTCTCATCCCCATGTTAATTTCCATAGGGTGATTATTCATCGATACCGAGATAACGGGAAGGCTTCCAGCTGTGAAATTGGACGAATGGCTACTGTACGATACGAACTGCGTACCTTTTATGGTTTGGAGCATCGGGGTATAACGAGGATGGCGTGGGATGGCGCGCAAGTACGAAAATATTGTTATAGCCATTGTAAGTATTGTCGCATCGTCTCTCATTGGACAGCCAAAGTTCGGACAATGACAATGTGTATACTGACTTGTGTGCCTAGACACACAGTAGTGTAGCACGATGAATCTAACGTTGCCAAAGAAATTGTATTCACGTCCAATTCACGAAAAATAAACCATCTCTAAAAACAAAGGCAAAAACTGGTGAAGAGGCAACCAAGTTGAGAGTGGTTCGGCCCTTCAAAGGAGTAATATCAACACACCAAAACTAACGAAATAAAACAAATTACAACAATTACAATTGACATGCCACTTTATTACTCATCTGCACTGGAGTTGAGTCTAATACACAATTTTAAAAAAAGGACTGATATATCAAAAACCAAAACTGGTAAAAGGGGCCGCCAAGTTCCGAATGGTTCGATGGTTCGAAAGGAGTGATACCAAAACATTCACCAACTTAATCGCACCGAATAATACTTTGGACGTTAAATGAAAACTTGAACATTGCTACCGAAATTAACAATGTTCTAGTTTTCATTTAACCTTCGAACTATTAAGCGGTGCGATTAACTTCGCGAATGTTTTGGTGTGTTGATATCACTCCTTTGAAGGGCCGAACCATTCGCAACTTGGCGGCCCCTTTTACCAGTTTTGGTTTTTGATATGATTAGATCCTACCAACGTCATTTGCTTCGTTATAAGTTACAGCAAAGCAAATGGCATTGGTAGGCACTAATTAATAACCTCGTTATAAAGAAAATTCTCTACAGAACTACAGTTGCTCTTATAGGCAAACTATATACATAAAAAGGTGAACCAACATAAAATTTCCCCATTATAGCATGCTTTTCGTTGTTGCGTTGTCCTTAAGAATCGGCTTATGGGAAGATTACAGCCAGCAGTTTATGACCTGGTTTATGTTGTCGCCTTATCGCTTTACCTTATAGGTTTCAAGACAATATCTTCCTCATCTGGTCTTAAAGGAGGGAATAAGATGTTTGATTAAAAATGATTCTCGCTCGAGGGTCCCGGTAGTTCTCACTACGTATTTTGACCCTTCGCTTTTGACACAATAGGGGGATGGCAAATTTTAAGTAGATTCAACTCGGTAAAACAAAATACTACGGGCTATCTTACATGCTACAACAGATTGCAAAATCGGAAACTGCGGCATTTAAATTTTAGTCAGCATTTTATTTAAAAGGCTTAGTTGACAGGTACAGTTAAGCAAACAGGTTTTTTTTTTTAAGGTTTTAACAAAGAGTTGGAACTGGGAAAACAAACATTAGAATCGGCATTTACCGTTCGGCGCAATCACGGTCAAACGTGGGTAGTTCAGTGAAACAACAAACGCCCTATTCAAAAGATACTCTTAGGGGAGAGGCCAACCTAAGGAAATTCTGACGCTTCACGCAACAGATTAAAGACTATCGTGCTTCTCGCTACGGAACAGCCGAATGAATTACGACGTCTCGTAACGGGACCATAACTGAACAAGGCACAATCGTAAGCATCTTGTTACCAGAAAATATTATTACAAATACATCACGTAACGGAATACACGGCACACGCCGTCTTTTGAAAAGCCACTTACACGGAGCACCGATTGCTAGACGGCAAACAAATGCAAATTTCTATGAAACAACGCCCAACTGCAACAAGCAACGAGTTTAAATTATTAAACCAAGTTCATAATAAGCTTCACCCTCTGTCCTAAAAATACCATGTCTACGATAACCAGTCCTAGATAAGAAAACGCATAATCAACTCACGAAGACTGCTACAACTTGCGGAACAGAGAACTCGGCTACCCTCAGAATTTTAAAACATGCCGCTCCCGGCGCATAATTTTTACAACACTAGGCTATAAAAATAACGAAAAACTCCTTTTACCTTAATAGGGCAATGCTAGAATCTCATATCACCATGTAGAGTAAAACTGAGGTGCGTCCACCCAACTATAACTTCATGCAGCATACAAGTAATGACGAAGTATTTCTGGAGTAAGCCATTACAGTGCGGGGAGCAGACGAGTAAAGTGAAGTGCGCAGCAGCGCCTCTAAAAACCCACGAACGGACTAACGGAAATCGTCCCTTGCTGTCGAGCCTGTCTAAAGCGAGACGTTTTAAAGGGACCGAAATTAGCATATCACATGACAAGTTATAAAAGAATAAGTTGACAATGAACAGAAAACACAATATTTAAGAGCGCAAATATTTATATTAATAAACAGGTAGATTTGGTTCACTTAAAATTATTTAGTTATTTAACCCAGGTAAGTTATAAATTAATAAAATCCGAAAGGGAATCTCTAAATTCAAGCCAACAGCCCATTGAGATACATACGTGCGCTCAAGAAGCTTCCAGGAGCCCAAGGAGCATTCGTAAAGTCGAGCCTAATGCAGCGTGCTACACCACGCAGCCAGAATCAATCGCGGAACGCGATATAAATCCCCCCTACTCCGACAAAAAAGTGGTCATCCACTTTTAAGCCTTAAAACCTTATTCCAAAACAATTTGAAACAAAGGTAATTTGGAAAAATTGTTTAAATCAGCTGAAGTACAAGGAATTACGAGTTCTCAGTTACGTGGTTAATGAATCAAACCTTAATACCTAAATACCCAAACACCTCAATTCATGATCAACATGAAAAATTCCGTGTTTTCTTAAAAGTTGGGGCAAAACATAACTAATTGTATGCATCATTTTCAACCTTCCAAGAAAAATTAGCACCAAAACCAACTCACCACACATTGCTCTCACACTCAAATCAGCCCTAAGTTAATAGGAATTGAAAAGTTTCCCTGCGAAAAAATGTCGGTACAGTTGTATGAATGTACAGTTTAGGTAAAAGGAATATGAGGGATTGAAAAAGCGAAAGGAAACAAAAATAAAGGGGAAAGAAAAAAGAACAAATATAAAAAGGCAAAAGAAAAAGGAATTGAGGAAAAAGAAGGCATGGAAGAAGTAAATGAGGGGAGCAGAAACATACAAACCACAGATCACAATCCGAGCTTTGGGTCATATTAATGTGAAGAACCAAAAACATTAACGGTGGGCGGAAAATGGGTACCTTCTTATACTTAATTACGCAAACATCCGGTCAAACAAGGTTGTTAGACTATGGACATGCAACTCTCGCGTACGAAGAGGGAAAGAGAGAAGGGTGGAAACGTTTACAAAAAAGAAACTTAACAATGAATAAAGGAATTGGGGCAAACAACTAGTTGAAAAACTAGAAGGAAAGGAAATCTAGACCATACCAGTCCTGTAACCCAAGAAGTAACAATAGCATGGAGCAGATAGGAAAATAAGTCTGAACCAAGGCACAATGTACAAAAGACAAGGTGGTTACAACAAATACAACAGCATGCAAAATAAAAGGAAAATCATAAACCAAGGTACGAAATGCCATGTTTATTGAGTCAGGGGGTTCGGATTCCTAACAGCTCGCAGTGCGATCCCGGAGAAACAACCACTTGTTTTTTCCCAAAAAGGAAAAAACAAGAAAATTGTTTAAAATGAAATGACAAGCCGATGCCATCACCTCATCGTTTTACATTCCAACGTTGCCTACGAAAGAAAAACTCACGGACACTGGTTATCACTGGTTTAAATCTAAACAAGATCTTCAACTCTCAACATAGGGATAAGATCCCGCTTCAACCATAGATTACAATGACCCGCAACAGTTATCAGCCGAAGGATATAAAGAAAAATAAAAAAATAAAGGGCAGGGGAAACGAGTTACAAATTAACGTTATTAAAAGCAACTAAGCATGGGGAAAAAGTGAACCACTTAACGATGGTAAGGTTTCATCTGGGAAAGATGAGTGGTACCAGCAAGCATTTTCCCCTTCACTGGATCTTTCAAACGGTAAGTTAAAGGAGACACGACCTCATGGATTACAAAATGTAAAGGCATGAGGCCTAAAATTCCTGTCGATTGGTTAGGAGACCCGACACCA
>JAHWFP010265602.1:51695-98455 GCA_023313725.1 Lithobius niger | reverse complement strand
GGGGGGGGGGGGGGACATACTTCCCCAGCTGGAAACAAATAATACATTATAAGTAATAAATACACAGAACTGCATTTTGAAATTTTTTTGACATTTTCTGCCTTAATAAATCATTTTTGAACAAGGTTTTTTTTTTATCCACGTTTCACGGTACCAGAACATAAAACGTACTATTACTTTCTAGTTTTCCCACTGTTTCGGGCAACTAATGCAATCCAAGAACGGCAAAGATGGGTATTTGGCTGCAAAATGTATCAATGAATTATTATGCCACAGTTTTAGGTCGATAGCATGCCATACATATATGAAACGTCATTTGGCTCAGATTTCCGAACGCACGGATCTGGCAAGCGTTGACACTGCTATCCAGCCCTTTTTTGTCAACATGCCTCGTCACATGTAACACCTGTTCTGCGTTCGAATTCCAGTAGAGTAAGTACTATTTTTTCAAACAACTCCTGCATATTATGGTATTTTGTTGTTTAATTTTAAATCAGTAACACTTTTTTAATGAAGAAAAGGATTCAATTCCTAGATATCGGATGGAAATCTCGTTTACAGTTTTTATTTATCTTTCTATCAGCCAACCTTAAAATATTGCTCCAAAGTACAAAAATATATTTTAGATAATTTTGCCTCCACACGTCGCTAGACAATACGATTCTCTTTCATTAGAAACAAGAATGACACTATTCCTTTGGAAAATAACTGAGAAAAAGTGGAACTAAGATCGTAACTGAAATACGTTCTACACCCTAGCGCCATCTAGTAGTCAGAATTGAGACAACCAAAGGGGTTGCATTCCCTCTGAAGCGGCTCAGAGTAGCAGCTTCTCATCATTCCTCCATGGTTACTTACACCCCTAGGCTCCAAACCGTAAAAGGTACATAGTTCGTATCGTACTGCAGCCATTTATCCATTTTCATAGGTGGAAGCCTTCCCGTTATCTCGGTATCGATGAATAATCACCCCATGGAAATTAACATGGGGATGAGCGGACTAGAATTAGCTAGTAGCAAGAATATACCCAACCCTATAAATTCTTGCTAGTAGCTAGCTAGCTAGTTACATATTTTCAACGTTATTGAGGGTCAGATTTTGCATTGAAAGCAGTTTAGCTGGCATACCTACACGAGTAAATTTTTGTCAGGTGGGTCATTGCTGTCGATTTCAACACAATTTAAGCTTTTCTACCTCATTATTATTTTTCCCCAAGTACCTGAAATGTGCCCAACTATGCTTCAAGATATAAGACACTGACGCTATGGCGCCGCGCTACAGTGGTTTACAACCTCGACAATTGAACTGATGTGATGTTTGTTGTGATGATTGTTGCCTAACTTGGCGCGACACACTATCGTGTGTCTAGATTTCACCGCATTACAATTTTTAATGACAACAATTGAACCGTTCGGTGTCCACAGCATGGCCATTTCTTGTTGTTCTTGGGACTCTTTGCTCTGACCTGGAGATCGAACCACTAAACCGATTTTCAAGTTCTATAGCTTAAATCGTAGGTATGGACAAGGCCTAGGTTCTTTTGCAGCTATTTTAATGCAACTACAATATTCTTGACACGGAAAGGCAAATGGGCTAGAACTTTTGCTCTCACCTAGAGATTGAACCAATGAACCGATTTTCAATTTGTATAGCTTAAAATGTAGATATTAACACCGACCAGGACCTTTTGAACACGAGTTTGATGTGACTACAGTATTCTCGTCGGCAGAGCAAGTATTATTGTAGAGCACTGGGCTGAAATCATTAATGTGCTCGTTGCGACTCTTTGCTGTCACCTGGAGATCGCAAGTTTTCTATAGCTTAAAACGTAGGTGTGGACAAGGCCGAAGGTCTTTCGTATGCTATTTTAATGTAACTACAATATTCTTGACACGGAAAGCCAAATGGGCTAAACTTTTGCCCTCACATAGAGGTCAAACCAATGAACCGATTTTCAATTTGTATAGCTTAAAATGTAGGTATTAACACCGACCAGGGCCCTTTGAACACGATTTAGATATGACTGCCGTATTCTCGTCGGTAGAGCAATAATTATTATAGAGCACTGGGCAGAAGTCATTAAAAGGAGTAACAAATTTCAGCAAATCGAGCTAAAATCATTAAATTTGGTACACAAGTTTTTCTTAACATTAAAAATCAAACCAGCCATGGACCTCCATGAAATACCCCCAAGTACCTTCAGCGCCCCCCCATCCGTGCCCACTCACAGGGGCTTGGGCAACAAATTCTTACAGATCAAGTTAAAAACATTGAAATTTGGTGTACAAGTCATTCTTAGCAGCATAAATCGAATCAGCCATGGAACCCCCATGAAATACCCCCAAAGGGGCCCCAGAGACCCCCTCTGCCCCCTCACTGAGGTTTGATTCACAAATTTTTGCAAATCGTGCTAAAATCTTGAAAATTGGCGCACAAATCATTCATTTATTTATTGATTTATTGATTTATTGATTTATTAATTTATGCAGCACCGAAAAGGGTAAAAAGCAATATCAATATAACCAAACTATATATACAAAAATACAAAACAACAGCAACAGTTAAAACGAATGACCGCACACTAATGGTTTACGAACATATCTCAAAAAAGATGCAAATGAAGATATGCTACTCGAGTTTACAGTGTCACAAGCCAAACTATTCCACTCGACAATTGTCCTGGGATAAAAAGAACCAGCAAAAAGATTTTTGTTACACTGATAACGTTTCACTTTCTTTGAATTGTTATGTCTACCAAGGTGTTTTACAAAATTCTTCCGGATTTAGGAGGGTGCGCCCATGCAGAATACGGCAAAAAAGGACCAACCTGTGATGACTCAGTCTGCCTGCAAACGACTGCCATTTCAAACTTTGCAGATACCAGTGACGCAGTCTCCCCTACTGTAATTACCACTAACCAGCCTAGCAGCGCTGCGCAGGACCCTCTCCAAACAATCCGACAGATTCTTGGTGTAAGGATCCCACACAGCACTGCCATAATCTAACTTAGATCTTGTTACAGCATTGAAAACTACCTCACGGACCCTAGAGCTGGCATCCCTCAAAACCCTGGGGAAAAATCTAATATTTCCATTTGCTTTAGCACATACAGTTTGAATGTGATCAGACCACGATAACTTGTTGTTTATAATGACTCCCAAATATGACATGCTACTCACTTCCTGTACAAGATTTTCATTTAACGTGTAAACAGGTTGGACCCTGTTTTCCTGTGAGTAATATGCAAGAATTTACACTTAAGGAAGTTTAAGTTCATTTTCCATGTACCACACCAATTGCTTACTTTAGTTAAGTCAAGTTGTAACATTTTCGTAGCTGCTTCATTCCTAATGATTCGATAAATATAATTGTCATCAGTGAACAGCTTATGCTTTGACGAGAGCACATCCATCAAATCATTAATACACAATAAGAATAGCAAGGGCCCACACACAGACCCCTGAAGTACACCTGATGTAACGCACACTGTATCAGATTTGCTGCCATCAATCCAAACATACTGTAGCCTATTTTTTAAAAAGCATTTAAACCAGCAAACAATTTCTTGTGAAATACCATAGGCTTCCAATTTTATAAGGAGCAAATCGTGCGGGACAGTGTCAAAAGCTTTTGCCAAGTCCAGCGAAACAACATCAACAGATAGCCTTTGTCTAGTCCAGCCGCAATGTTGTGAACCATAGAAATTAACATCAATTCACATGATGCCCCCTTCCTAAAACCAAACTGTTCTGAGACAAGAGTTTTTCACTGTCCAAAAACTTCACCATCTGACTAATAATAATATGCTCTAATATTTTGGAACAAATCGATGTCAAAGCAACAGGCCTATAGTTGTTCACTTCGTTGTGTTTTCCAGCCTTGAATAATGGAACCACACCGGACATCAACCAATCATCTGGCATCTGACCCAGCCTAAGTGACTTTTCATAAATATACACCAGAAAGAGTGTACTAATGTCAACAGTGTTTTTAAGGACACATGCCACAATGTCATCAGGGCCAGATGCTTTGCCCTCTTTTTGCAAGCCAATCAAATGACTTACCCCAGCAGGAGTAATAACAATGTTTTCCATTTTGTTTTCAGTTCGCTGAGGCATTGTGGAGTGACACCAGACTGTAAGGGCTTAGTAAACACAGATTTAAAATGATTATTAAACATATCGGCTTTAGCATTGCTGCCGGTTACATTTTTTCCATGCATGGACAAGGAAGGAACACCACACACTTTTGGGTTAATATTTTGATATATGATCAAAAACGTTTAGGGTTTAGAGCAATGTCTCCTCCAAGTTTATCCATGAAACTTTGTTTATTTGCGCGTACTTGAAATTTGATTTCACTCCTTAAGACTTTCAATTCCTCAGCAAAGCAGTCAGGGAGAAGTTTTAGCCAATTTGCACAACCTTCTTGCTTTCCTAATTTTTCGTTTTAAATCCCTGTCCATCCACGGCTTATCGTTTCTTGAAGAAATTACACAAGTAGGTGTGAATTGTTCAACTGCACCAACAAGCCTATTTTTAAAAAATTCCCAGCTGTCATTTACAGAGAGCGTATCAGCAGAAGAAATAAACTCGGTATAGCTGCTTGCCAGTACCTTATTTACCTGGTTACAGTCCGTCTTTTTATAAAGTAATCTTCTTAGCAGTAGAAGTTGAACACGCCATGGAATCCCCATGAAATACCCCCAAAAGGCCCCCCAGCTCCCTCCTTTGTCCCCCTCATTGGTCATCGATGCTTCATAGGTGCAAAGGAGGGGCAGAGGATGCTGGGGGAGGCTTTGGTGGTATTTCATGGGGATCCATGGCTGGTTCAATTTCTACTACTAGGAATGATTGTCGTACCAAAATTCATAGTACCAAAATTAATAGTAGTACAGGTGAGTGTGGTAGAGGGACACGAGGGGGCCTTAGGGGGCATCTCGAGAGATTCCATAGCTAGTTCGATTTATTAGCTAAGAATTGATTTGTGTACTAAGTTTCATGGCTTTTAGCTCGATGTTCATAATTAGCCCAAATTCTGGGCCGTAACAGCCATGCTACACCTGAAAATCGAACCAATGAACCGATGCTCAAGTTTTACAGCTTAAAACATAGGTATGAAGAAAGCCTGTGACCTTTTGAACGCTATTTTAATGTGACTACAATTATTGTTGTGATTCTTCTTGGGGAAATTTTACTCTTACCTAGAGATCGAACCAAAGAACCAATTTTCAATTTTTATAGCTCTTGAAATTGAGTATTAAAAAGGCTGTCGTATAACAGTTATTTTAAGTTGATTACAGTATTCTTTTCTGTGTAATTCTTGCTGAAACAAGAAAAAAATTGGATATTAGTATTAAAAAACGCTTAAGCATATAAAATACGGATGTAAGCCTTAAAAAACAAAGCCCTAAAGGTAAAGATATTAGAAAAAGACATGTAATTAGCCATCAGCGTCGCACTAATAAAAGAAACTCCAGCTTGTTTTTTGGGTCGCTAGAGATTCTTTTACACGTATTAGTGCAACACTGATGGCTTACATCTTTTTCTAATATCTTTTCCTTTAGGGCTTTATGTTTTTTAATGCTTACATCCATATTTTATACGCTTAATCGTTAATACTAATACAACTCTGAACTTCACACATATATCTCTGAACTTCATAGTTATACCTGAGAACTTCATACTTCACACATACAACTCTGAACTTTACATATACATCTATGAACTTCATAGTTGTATCTTTGAACTTCAAACTTCACACATACAACTCTGAACTTCAAATTTACACCTATGAACTTCATAATTATATATACGAACTTCATACTTCACACATACAACTATGAACTTCACAAATATCTATGAACTTCATAGTTGTATCTATGAACTTCATAGTTGTATCCATGAACTTCATACTTCACACATACAACTGTGAACTTCGCTGTTATACCTATGAACTTCGTACTTCACACATATAACTGAACTTCTAAGTTGATCGATTGTGCTTACCTGGAGGAAAATCGCAAACCAACAGTGCGCTATCTATGTCTCGTGTATGTGTACGTACTTATATGCATCGTACTTATTGTGATATCCTAGGCGGGGACACACCTTAGCCCAGCGTGGGCACCAATGGTAATAAACAACACGGACTACCAGAGTGTAGGCTACAGCTGATAAGACAGCGAACTTCCTGTTTACTGCTCCTTAAATACAGGGAAGTCATGTGATGCACTTAAGATTATATACAATTATGGAACAGCCTATTTAGTGGTTAAAGGGTTATCTTGGTAGGGTTAACATATAGACATGAAATTGATGGCTGCCATTGTGGAGCACACAAGTGACGACTCCACAATGTTTTTTTTTTCGCTCGCTGCATTGTGGAGTCGTCACTTGTGTGCTCCACAATGGCAGCCATCAATTTCATGTCTATATGTTAACCCTACCAAGATAACCCTTTAACCACTAAATAGGCTGTTCCATAATTGTATATAATCTTAAGTGCATCACATGACTTCCCTGTATTTAAGGAGCAGTAAACAGGAAGTTCGCTGTCTTATCAGCTGTAGCCTACACTCTGGTAGTCCGTGTTGTTTATTACCATTGGTGCCCACGCTGGGCTAAGGTGTGTCCCCGCCTAGGATATCACAGTTGGCGACGAGTCCGGTACCTTTGGTAATCTTTAAAAACTTAAGCTTAAACTGATAGGTCTTCAACCACATCTTTGCTCCATATTTGTGGTAAGTTGCAAATTTTTTTCATTTTGGCAATGAAAATTAGTGCTCTGAATTCCTATCAGAGTTTAAACTTTTTCAAACAGTGTTATTTTGACGTGGTAGTGCTGTGTGGTACGAAATGATAATAGTTAAATTTAGTACCTTAACAACTAGAACCGAAGTGGGCAATTGGATTTATTATGGTTAATTTTACCTTGGCAGTGTTCTAGAGCGACGCACTGGCGTGTCCGCACAGGCAGTACTATAAACCTGAAGGTTCGAAAAATGCGCTGCTAAATTAACCCTTGTAAATTCGATTGTGCCATTGCCCATATTCGGGCTAGTGTGTGCCGGTGTAAAATTTAACACCGTAGGTTTATGCTCAAACTTAGTGAAATCTGGTCTGTGCTGAGGCTTAGGCCAGAAGTGTTGTTTTGTAAAACGTTGCAAATGGTGAACGTAAAACATTTTTTCAAAGCCTAGTCCCTTTAAATTTAACTTGTAGGCAGTTAATTTATACAACTAGGTAGGCTACAGTCAAGCTTGATTTATTTCTGTGTTTAAATAAGTGACCGGTAGTCTTGAGTGCTCCAGTTTAATCCTTGCATGTTAAACAGGATTGTAATTAAATTTAATTAAATTTAATTTTGTAGGCTTATGCCAAAGACAGGTGTCGGTAGCAAACCACCTGTAACTGCTAAAGTTAGCAGTGAAAGTGAAACTGAAAATAATTCAGTAGTGAACGCAAGCGTTAATGAAGCTAGTTCTAATTTAAATCTAAATTTTGAATCTAGTGATAGTGAAGACAACGTCAACATGGGTTCGTCTAAAACCGCTGGTTTATTTTCGGAATTCGATTCAGAGTCTGACACATGGGAGAAATACTCCAGCCGAATTCGTTACTTTTTTTTAGCTAAAGAAATACCAGCAACCAAGCAAGTTAATTTTCTAATGGCATCTGTGGGCCAGAAAATGTTTGATAGAATTCTTAATATCCTCTCACCTGATTTGCCCGACTCATTAACATTTGATAAGCTCGTTAAAAAAGTTTTAGACGACATTGAGCCAGTGCCCTCAGTGGTATCTGAGCGTGTTAAATTCTTTAGAAGATCGCAAAAATCAGATGAGAGTATCGGGGAATATTTAGCTGCCTTAAAGCTAATGACGAAGTATTGTGACTTCGCAAAAATTAAGGACATTAACAGCGAAATGATTAGGGATCGCCTAATTGGGGGGATCCAATCAGAAGTCATTCAACGCGAGTTGTTGAAGCAGACTCTGGATTTAAAGGCTACAACATCCTTAGCTTTATCCTTAGAATCTGCTGAAACAGACCAAATCGTTTTGAGAAGCCATTCTAAAGCTGTAAACTACGTAGCTAAAAAATCGGGCAAAACATCAAGTAGGCCTAAATCCACTAAGGATTTCATTTGCTATTGTTGCGGCAAAAATGGCCACGTGAAAACACGTTGTAAATATCGAGACTATACTTGTGGCCGTTGCCACACTGTCGGCCATTTAAAAGCCGTGTGCCGAAAAGCTAGTCATTCGAATAGAACTTTAAAATCACTCGACCACCCTAAGGCAAGTTCTAGCACAAATTTTAAGGCTAGGCCGAACACAAAACAAAAGTATAGCTACAAAAAACGCGTCAACAAACTCGAACGCGATAGCGAAAGTGATAGTGAAGAAGGCCAGGATGTTGAAGCCGAAAATTCAGAGTCTGGTTCCGGGTCTGATAACGATTCAGACCACGACTATCTTGTACTGAAAAATAATACTCTTGGACTGAGTCAGGCTGCGGACCAGATTTCAATTCCCCTACAAACCAACAAAATAATAGTAGTAGTTAATTCTATGAAAATCCATAAATGGAAAATGCCAGTCTGCCTAAATGGTGTCAAGCTAGAAATGGAACTTGATTCCGGGGCAGATGCATCCATTATCCCTATTGAGTGGCATCAAAAATATTTTGCGGACTGTCCTTTAAAACTCAGTCCGTACTCGATACACTCATACACTGACGGAATTGAGAACACGATTTACACTGTAAGTCTGAAGGTTGAAGTTCAAGGTCAAATCGAACATTTGGATGCTTTAGTTTCAAAATTATATAAACCTGCATTAATGGGAAAGGATTGGCTTTCTATTTTTCGAGTTAATTTCCATCCTTTTTACGACCTACAAACGAAAGTGAAACCTAAGAAAAGTGTTAAGAAATTAAAACTAGCATTACGCCAGTTGACACTTCCGAAATAGTGAAGGGTTTCCCGGAGCTATTTTCTGAAGGCATGGGTAAGTTTAAGAATTTTAAAGCCAAAATTCATTTAAAACCTGATGCCAAGCCTGTGTACAGTCGTGTAAGACCAGTTCCGTTAGCACTCAAAGAAAAGGTTAACCAAGAAATTCGTAGATTGGTTGGCCTTGGAATTCTAGAGCCTGTGGAAACTTCTCAGTGGTCTACGCCGATCGTCATAGTTCACAAGGCGGATGGTCATATCCGAGTGATTGGTGATTATAAAACCACCGTGAACCCTCAACTCGAAGTCGACCACTATCCAGTTCCCACGGCCGCAGAATTATTCAGTGAATTAGCAGGCAGTGACACTTTTTCCCTTATCGATCTTAAGGATGCATTTCTGCAAATTGAACTCGACAAAGAGTCACAAGAAGCTTTGACAATAAATACACCCCTGGGTTTGTTTAGATGGCTTCGCGTACCCCTGGGCCTGGCGTCCAGTCCTGGAATTTTCCAGAGGGTAATGACTCAAGTCACCAGTAAAATCCCCAAATGTCTCCCGTTTTATGATGACATCCTGGTGAGCGGAAGGGGGGTGAGCATGACGAATCGTTAAATAAACTGTTAAATGCTTTACAAGATGCAGGAGCCAAACTTAGGATCGAGAAGTGCAAACTGTCGCGGCCTGAATTAAAATATTTAGGCCACATGATAAATGCAGAAGGCCTGCATACACTCCCTGAGGTTATCGAAGCAGTCACAAACGCTCCTAACCCAACATGTATTCAAGAGCTACAGAGCTTTCTGGGTTTTGTAAACCATTACTCAAAATATCTACCAAATCTCGCTCATATTCTGTCACCAGTAACACGTTTGTTAAGCCCAAGTGTGAAGTGGGTTTGGGGGGCAGAATGCGACCGAGCCGTGAGTAAAGTAAAAGAATTATTTCTTAAATCAAAAGTTCTGGTTCATTACGATCCGAAATTAAAGCTCAAGCTCGTTTGTGACGGCTCACCCTACGGAATTGGCGCGTGCCTGATGCATGTCATGAAAAACGGTGAATCACGGCCGATAGCTTTCGCTTCACTGAAACTCACTCAAGCGGAAAGAGGCTACTCTCATTTTGACAGGGAAGTCATGTGATACACTTAAGATTATATACAATTATGGAACAGCCTATTTAGTGGTTAAAGGGTTATCTTGGTAGGGTTAACATATAGACATGAAATTGATGGCTGCCATTGTGGAGCACACAAGTGACGACTCCACACTTATATGTTGTTTAAACTAAGCTGAACTTGACTTATCTGTAATACATTTGTGATTTTGAATAATTATTTCCTAGGTTTGGGCATATATGTATGTCTGTCAAAACCTTTTATTAGGAAAACAATTAAATCTTTGATAGTTGTGAAAATGTAATACATATTTTCAAAACTATTCAAGATTCAAGTTTCTAGATTCTAAAACTGACGTCTCCTGCCAATGATTAAAACCAAATCCCTACATATTCTTGTTAAAACTAATAATTATTAATTATAAATATCTAAAAAAAAAAAACAAGGTTGCACCAACACTGCATCCTTGACTAGAGGAGGATAGAAGTATGCAATTGACGTATGCAGTTGGAAAAGCAGACATACCAATAGGACACTACTAAAAATTCTGAATGCGCGGTGCACTGAAAAGTATATACTATGGCATGCCATCAGATTTTTTATTAAACATTTTTCATTATCGCATTTTAATTTTCATTATCGACCTGAATATCTGTTAACGGAAATACACGGTCGATAATGGAAAAAAAATTTCGATAATGAAAAATATTTTCCGTTCACGGAAAACATTTTTCATTATCAGGATTTAATTTTAATTATCGGATGCCGAATTTTTAAGAATTAAAATTTCTGTGGAGGCAGTGAACTGAATTCTTCTTAACGAAAACTAAATCTGTATTAAAGGAAATGTGAAGAATAACACGCGTGTTCTGAATTAAAGGAAATTGATTTACCGTGAACGAAAAATCTTTTTTCGTTAACGAAAAATGAAGTTTCGATAATGGAAAATGAAGTTTCGATAATGAAAAATCGGCGATTGGCCAGAGATGGCGCTGGTGTGCTGCACGCACCACTCAGATAACTCAGACGAATTCTTTTACCTTTAGGGTTTGTTGCTGCCGCTGGATGGCGGCACTCGTAGAGGAGAAAGGAAGTTTCTGTTCTGGCTAGCGCTATATGTTGATAATGTTGTGGTGTATTTAAGCAGCATTTAAGCAAGACTTTATAGGTTTTAAACATAAATCTAGACCAAAACCATGTCTACTTCTGCATTGCATACGTTTGTACAGGGTGTCCCACTTAAAACAAACTATTTAAAAAAAATCATATCTCAAAAACCATTACTACAACAACATTTCTACAATAACAGCTCCAAGCCCTCGTGGAAGTCGCCATTTTTGACGACGCGTGCGAGTTGGAGAAGCTAGTCCTAATGTGCCAAGGCCAATACAGATAACGTCTTCTTACTTCGCTAATAACATTCTGGTTTCGATAATGAAAATTCTGGTTTCGATAATGAAAATTCTGGTTTCGATAAGGAAAATTGAGGTTTCGAAAATAGAAAATCATTTTCCGTTAACGGAAATTCAATTTTCGTTAACGGAAAATGATTTTCATGTGATAGATAATATTTTTTAAATTTTCCATTGAAATGATGTTTCAAAAATTCATTTCACGTTATCGGAATTTCCGTTAACAACAAATGAATATCCATGAAGTGCAATTACGATTATTTGTCGATAATAAAAAATGTTTTCCGTGAACGGAAAATATTTTTCATTATCTGAATTTAATTTCCATTATCGCCCATGTATTTCCTTTAACGGATATTCAGTTCGATAATAAAAATTAAAATGCGATAATGAAAAATATTTAATAAAAAATCTGATGGCATGCCATAATATACAGCATATTGCACATTATATTAAAAAATAAATACTGTCCTAACTTTTGGTACTACAATACAGCAAATGAATGATCATGCAATCTTGTAAGAAGAGACCAGATGCAGAGTTTTCATCTGACGCTATTATTTTGGTTAAGAAAAAAGCTCAGAAAATTTCGTTGCTTTACAGCTTACTGTCCCCTTCGTTCTTTTTCATCAGTCTTTTACACTTTCTAAATCTAGTCTTTTACACCTTACTTTGCAGTAAATTCATCAGTAAATTGGGGAGGGGGAGGGGCTCGAACTGCACTGAGTTTGATTACTTTAAGTTTATTTACTCTTTTTAGGCGCATTGAAAAACGATAAACTAACCACACAAAAATGTAAGCCCACAATTTCCTGTAGCCAGCTTCTGTTTAAGCTTTGCCGCCTAATTTTTTTTACATGTATTTATTTAACCCCTCTCCCCCTCCACGCACGCCAGTCTTCCACGCAATTCAGCATTATTTAAGGCTAAAGAAACGCTGACATAAATCCCAGTTCTCTCTCAGTCCCCCCCCCCCCCAAGTCATGTCAAATATGGGTTTTTCTTTTTCTGTGGTCATAAACTGAACCTTGACTGACGAATACAAGGCTAACACGAAGTCGTAGAAATTTTCGTTTCTCTAACACTTTTCTCGGATTTCTACCGTACTATATA
This sequence comes from Lithobius niger, assembly GCA_023313725.1. Classification (NCBI taxonomy): domain Eukaryota; kingdom Metazoa; phylum Arthropoda; class Chilopoda; order Lithobiomorpha; family Lithobiidae; genus Lithobius; species Lithobius niger. Next base: position 85,855 of record JAHWFP010265602.1, on the reverse strand, counting down.
TTTCAAGTGTGGCAGATGGATACACATCTAGACACACGCTAGTATATTGCGCCAAGTTAGACCACAAACATCACATCAATTCAATTGTTGGGGATGTAAACCAATGTAGTGCGATGCCATACCTATATGTCTTGGAGCAAAGTTGAGCACATTTCAGGAACCTGGGGAAAAATAATAATTCAGCACAAAAGCTTAAATTATGGTAAAATGGAGCGCGATGACCCACCTGACAAAAATTAATTTGTGTAGGAATGTCAGCTACGCGTCTTTAATGCAAAATTTAACCCTCAATTACGTTGCAAATTTCTATTTCTATTTCTAAAAAAAGTAGCAGACGCTGATCAAATAGATTTTTTGATGGCCTCGGTTGGACAAAAGATGTTTGACAGGATTATGAATATTATTTCACCTTCATTACCTAGTTCATTTACCTATCAATTTTAGTCAAAACCATCTTAGATGATGTTGAATCTCTGCCCTCAGTGGTTTTTGAATGAATAAAATTTCTTTGTAGAGCATAGAAACCAGAAGAAAGCATTAATGATTATATCGCTGTTTTGAAAGTCCTCACAAAATACTGTGACTTTGACAAAATTACCGACATTAACAATGAAATGATCAGGGACCGCCTGATAGGGGGGCGTACGCTCAGAGAGGATTCAGCGTGAAATGCTCAAACAAACACTAGATTTAAAAGCAACTACATCGCTAGCTTTATCCCTCGAATCAGCTGAGCAAGAACAAGCTGAAATTCGTTGAACAACTAAGTCAGTTAATTTGGTTTCACAGAAAACTAGAAAGGCCCAAATTTGAAAAAAATCTTCTAAAGATTTAATCTGTTTCTGCTGCGGCAAGTCCGGACATGTTAAAACACGGTGCAAATATAAAGATTACATCTGTGGCCGTTGCCACACAGCTGGTCATTTAAAAGTAGTATGCCAAAAAAGTAGTAGTAGTAGTAAATTTAATAAAACTACAGAACACTCTAAAGTTAACCAGAATTCAAGTTTTAAGCATAGGTCTAAAAGTAAGCAAAAGTACAGCTACCGTAAGAAAGTACATAATGTAGTCCGTGAAACTGATAGTGAAGGAGAAGTAGAATCAAATAACTCTAAAGTGGGGTCTGAGTGTGATTATGAGTCAGAAGATAATTATTTTATTCAAAACAACACTGTTGGAATGTGAGGCAGCGGACCAAAGTTCAATTCCCCTGGTAGCCAATAAAAAAGTCATAGTAATAAATTCCACGAAAATCCACAAATGGAATTTGCCTGTCTGCATTAATGGGGGTCGAGCTCAAAATGGAACTCGATTCCAGGGCTGATGCTTCTATTATAACAATTGATTGGCACAGACAATACTTTTCTGACTGTCCTTTAAAACTCAGACCTTATTCCATTCATTCTTACACTGAAGGAGAGGAGAAGACCATTTACACAGTTAGCTTTAAAGTCAAAATTAATAGGCAAATTGAAAATTTGGACCCTTTGGTTTCAAAATGGTACAAACCAGTCTTACTGGGTAAAGATTGGCTATCAATCTTTAGAGTCAATTTCGATCCCTTTTAGCCTTACAAACTAAAGTAAAAAGTGTCAAAAGAATTAAAACTAAAGTTACATCTGTTGACATTGCAGACATTGTAAAGGGTTTTCCGGAATTGTTTAGCCCTGGCATGGGAAAGTTCAAAGCGGATGCAAAACCTGTATATTGTCAGGTCCGACCAGTTCCTTTGACCCTTACAGAGAAAGTTAAGGTAACATGGGAGTGGAGCAAAATTTTCAATTTTTTTTATTGTCTTATATGTATATTAGGGCCCACACTGTAACAATTAAAACAAAAACTGTACATTTTTGCATCTAAATTACCAGTGAAGCAATTTTTAGACAATTTGAGTCCTTTAATTGTATGTATTGCGCCGAAGTTCAATCACGGTTTGCCGGAAATCATAATTTTTCAAGTTTATGCTACTTTTTCTCCAAAACTATTGGTCAGATTGTTATGATTTTTTGTAGGGGTGTTGATATGGTAGCTATGGATGGATGCTGCTAGGTTTATGATGTTTAGACTAACTTACTGGTTTTGGTGACTATGTTACTGGTAGTGCTACATTAATTAAATTTTTATCAAAATTGATTATTTTATTTCTGAAAAATTATTCACCACATTTGTGTAATTCTAGTTGAACAGCTTTAGGAACACCTACACTAACACTACAAAATATTTCAAAGTTCTATCTACTACCGTTTCTGAGAAAAAGGAACATGAATATGCCAAATTTACCCCATAGAAAAGCATAGGACTACCATGTTACCTTAATCAAGAAATTAGACGCCTGGTTAGCCTAAATATCCCGGAGCCAGTGGAGACCTCAGAATGGGCGACTCCGATAGTGATCGTTCATAAACCGAATGGAAAAATCCGGGTTATAGGTGACTACAAACCACCCACAATTGGAAGTCGACCATCATCCGGTTCCCACTGCTGCAGAATTATTCAGCAGCTTGGCACATTGACACTTTTAACCTATCGATCTTAAGGATTCCTTTCTTCAAATCGAATTAGATACTGAGTCACAAGCAGCTCTAACGATAAATACACCCTGTCGACTGTTTTGTTGGTTATGCGTACCTCTAGGTTTAGTCCTGGAATTTCCCAGAGGGTTATGACCAAAATTACGAGCATGATCCCTAAATGTCTCCCCTTTTACGATGATATCCTCGTAAGTGGGAATGGGTTGAAACACAACGAATCGTTGGACCAATTATTATTGACTGCTTTACAGGATGCGGGGCTAAGCTTAGCATCGAGAAGTGCAAACTGTCGCTCCCAGAGCTTAAATATTTGGCCATATGATAAATGCTGAAGGACTGCACACCCTTCCCGAAGTAAGTGAAGCTGTCACTAAGGCTCCGAATCCAACTTGTATTCCTGAGCTACAAAGCTTTCTAGGATTCGTGAATCATTACTCAAATTACTTGCAAAATCTAGCTCACATTTTGTCTCTAGTTACCTGGCTTTTAAGCCCCAAAGTTAAATGGGTCGGGGGGGGGGGGCAGAATGTGACCAGGCAGTTAATAAAGTCAAACAGCTATTTATTAAATCAAATGTTCTGCTCCACTACGATACTATATTAAAACTGAAACTAGTCTGTGACGGCTCGACCTACGGAATCGGTACGTGCCTGATGCATGTAATGCCAAGTGGGGAATCGTATCCTATTGTCTTTGCTTCTCAAAAAGTAACTAAGGCTGAATAGGGGTATAGTCATTTCGATCGGGAAACACTCAGTGTGGCTTGGGGAGTTAAATGGTTCCATGAGCACGTTTACGGTCAGAAATTTATACTGCACTCTGACCAAAAGGCTTTAGTGTGGATTTATGGTCCTAAAGAGGGAATACAGCAAAGCAAGCAGCCCGTGCACAACGTTGGGTAGTAATGCTCAATGCCTACAATTATGATTTCCAAAACATACCTGGCAAGCAAAATTTAACTGCAGATGCACTGTCCAAGCTTCCCCTCCCAAATACCGAGGAGTTTGAAGCTGAGGCACAGTATAACGTTTTAGCATTAGAAACCATCTGTAACCTACCGGTGCTAAATGAAACGCTGGTATTGGAAAGCAGAAAGGGCAAGCTTCTTTCTAAAGGTTACAGATACATAAATCACGGGTGGCCTGGTTTTTGTTAACCCAGACATGAAGCCGTACTTCACACGCCGCGACGAAATCTCTATCGAGTCCGACACTCTGTTTTGGGGATATAGAATTGCCGTGCCTTCAGCTTTGCGTAAACAAATTCTTAGTGATCTGCATAGCTCACACCTGGGAATCGTTAAGCTTAAGGGCTCGGCTAGGTCTAGGGTGTGGTGGCATTCACTTGATGCAGATATAGAGCGAAAAGTAAAATCGTATGTAAACTGTCAAGAATTTAAGGCTACTCAATCTGCAAGACCCAATTGTGCATAAAATGAAAACGACAACATCTTCTAAAGTCATAGATATTTTCAATAACCACATTGCCGAATATGGCTTAATAGATTCGTTAGTTACAGACAACAGAGCTCAATGGACGTCACAGGAGTTTAAATCCTGGCTAAAAACAAATGGAATCCAACACCTGACAGGGCCTAATTTTTCCCTTTGGGTAAACGGTCTCGCGGAAATTTATGTACGTAATTTTAAGAGCATATACAAAGCTGCAAGGTGTTATGGTTCTACCATCCAAGAAAGCATAAATGCCTACTTATTATCATCCAGAATTACACTGAGTTCGACAACCCAGGCTACAGCTGGTAAACTTTATTTCAATCGAAAACTAAAATCGCGTTTAGATTTTCTTTATCCTGACCCTGTTGCAGTTGCAAAACGAAATCAACAAAAACATTAACAGCACGCAACACTGAACGTTGCTTAAGAATCAAGTTGGTCTAGCGGTAATATAGTGAAACAAATGGCTCATCCAAATTACATAGTACTTACTGAAGAGAAAGCTGAAATCCGTAAACATTGAGACCATATTCACACACGCGTTACAGAAGATGTCTTCGATAATTTGATCAACTAGAATAATCCGGCGTCGGAACCGGTAAATTCACGCATGAATAAAAATAGCGGTGATTTGCAACTTCACTCAGAAACGAAAAACCGTGATTCTTTAGGTGGAAATCGTAGTGAACACGGAAATAAGGTGTTTCCTTCGAATGCAAATTCGAAGTGTCATTCAGTTGGCCAATCACGGCATTCTACTGTTGCTATGGCGGTATTGTCACCAATCAAAAACACGTCACTGATAATTTACCAATTTTAACACCAGGAGTCAGAACGTTACCGAGCGAATCATCCCACATACAGCCAGTGGTTGAGTCTGATGACGTCACTGAACAGGCCATGTCTTTACCGTCGAGCGCCTCGTTGCAAGAAAATAACAAGACAGATGGTACAGAGCCAGCTGTACTTACAAAGCAGTCTCCATTCAAAGCATTGTCAGAGCCCACTAAGGTGAAGGCCAACCGCAAAAAACGTAAAGTGCCATCTCCACTACGCGTAGATGAAGCAGCACAGCCTCCCAATGTTTCGAGCCATCCAAAACGTAATCGTAAAGCTCCAGACAAGCTTGACATCATTCTAACATACCTTAAATAAAATTTTACTTCACTGTTAGGCTTAACTACGTTGTTTCTACGTTTGTCATCAGTTAATCATAAACTCAACTGAGAGTTCCATTTTAAACTGTGCGATGCTCGCTAAAATGTTCGCGTTTACATTACTCATGCAGGGAATAGACCCTGTTAATTTTAATTGTGTCTTGATTGGAAAAATGTAATGCTTCTTGGTGCATGTGAAAAAAAGAGATTCCGTATTAACCATTTATGTTTCTTTTTCTTTCATGACAAAATCCTTCCGATGTTCACGAATGCTGGCAGAGCTATAAGTCAGCTATATAGACATTACTAATATACATCTGTAACAGCTGTGAAAATCACAGCAATCAGATGATCGGCAAAAGACAAGACATCTAACTACTAGCTACTGTGTTGCTGGTTACGAATTTGCCAAAAAAGTATAAAATTGTTAAGCAAGAAAAGGATACACAATTCAATATCTTAGAAACTGTGAAAAAATGAATTGAAATTGTTTAAATGTTCACTATTTCAGGCTGCTAAGTTTTCAGGCACACCTTAATAAAATTTAAAAAAATATTATTATTTTATGTAACAGCTTTCCAAAATGTTTATCTTTTCCTTTGAAAGTGACTATTGCACTGTAAATTCGTTAGGCTAGACAGAGAACTAACAAAAATACATGTAAATGGAAAATTAATACATGTTTTATTTTTCAGCTAGAAAATAGTATTTTTTCTGTTTTTTTTTTATTTCTTCGGTTGTATTGTGGTGTCGTCATCGAGACACCACAAGGTAGACATTTTAGTTCCCATATGTTCACCTACACAGTTTGCCATAACCTTACTACCATAGTACAGGAGTCTATATTGTAACATAATTATTATGTGCCATAGCAACATGTGACACACAGTTTCACATGACATGTAAAGGTTATAAGAAGCCTTGACACCTTGAATAAATGTCCTTTATTGTGTTAACCTACAACAGTGTAAGTTCTTCCTAGTTATAGTTATGTAGCAGAACCCACAAGATGTTACCACGCAAATACATCACAAATTGTGTTGTCACAAACCGGAATGATGCTCATATTTTAAAATCACAATTTATAATTTTCTAGACTATTGTCTTATAATTTTGCTTCGGCGATCTATTGGATTAATTAATTTTAATTTTTACTGCATTAGTCTTTTAGATTTTTGATCTCATAGTTATTATATTAGCAAACGATTAAAATTAGTACTGGGCACACACAGATAAAACTTTAAGGTCATTGTAGACGCGCAAAGGATCATATTGGAACGGGACGTTCTTAAACATAGTTATATTAGTTAATAATATTAAACAGAAAATCTCCTAGACACCACGTTTTAAAGCGGATTTTTAGCAAGGGAAAGACTAACGGTAAGTCAATAGACCTTTGGGGCCATACTTGATGTGAAGGATCGAGAAAAATGGCGCTGGGAGGCATGTGCCTTTAAAGGACTCTCCCTACAGTCTAATATACAGTCTACCGTCTACAGCCTAATCTTCCAATTTTCCGTTGTGAGCTGACATCATCTGCTTTAGTAGACTGTTCCTGCCAATGAAATATAAACTTCTCTAAAGGCCTCCGTATGTAAATCGTGAGCAGGAAGCCAGGAGCCGGCCCCTACCAACACACCCCAACTCCACCAGACTCTCAGTAAAAAAATGTTCACATTTTGGATTCATTTCCAAACAAAAGGAACAACATATATAGAGCAGAAGCAATAACTCCATATATTTCTTTTACACTCAAATGTAGTTTACTTTTGTTTATTTATCTATTTATTTATATTTATTAAGTTATTGGTGGAGTGGAGCGAAGCAAGCGTAGCGTAGCCCATAACCATAATGTTGGTTGGTTGCACTCTTGTAGTCTGGGTGGAACCCAAACAAAAGAGCAGATTGCTATGAAATTTGCCTCATTGTTGGATAGCCCCCAAAAGTATTGCTGAGCTCGAATTTGCCGTAAATTCATCAATTATAATCAACGAAATTGCTTATTTTCTAATTTATCGATCTAACACTCACCACTGTAAATTTGTAACCCTGAATAGTTAAGGGCTTCCAACAATCCATACACTGGTAATCAAGTGAACTTTTAAACCGTCAAAATAAATCATTGTTCCTTCCTTATAGCTAAATATCTTTTTCGATGTAACTGCGGGGTTTGCTCATCGGCTCCTTATTTTAACCATTAGAGGAATGAAGGCACATGGAAAACAAAAAACAAGTAATTAACGACTTACATTCGTTTCATGTAAGCAAGAACTTATAGGGTTTTTTATAGGGTTATAGGGAATTTACCCTATAAATTCTTGATATAAGTCATGGGTCGAATCCCAAATGTGAAATCTAAAATCGCCGCAGCAACAGGAAACTGTTTATACAAACTGTCTTCTGCATATAGCAGAAGACGTGTTTACAACAAAACACGGAAAAATACGATAGCTTCGTATAAAAATTCCAGGATTCTGGGGTTGCTATGGAAACTGCTCATTTTAAGCATAACCACAGGTCCGTGCTCATGAATAAACTCTCAACTCCATGTTGCAAGGTGAATATGCTCAACCTCGAATGCAATAGGCTTAATTTTTCTGCTGTTATCGGTAAAAATAAGGCCAAAAAGTTCTGAATGCTTTAGAATTATTTAAATGCTATCTTCATGCCGAAGCTGACATCGTGTAACCTACAATTGTGACAATTCCAACTTTAAAAAAAATTAGCGTTCGCAGATTAAGTAGGTGCCAGAGGTGTGCGCTTCAACATTGTCGTGGAAGGCGACATAGGTGTAATGTTGGGTCGAGCTGAGAGCGTTTTTCTGTTAGTGGTGTAAGCGTACCAGTTGGTTCGGTAGTGTGGGATGGTTTGTGCTCAGTAGAGGTTCTAGGTGTGCGATCTCACTGTTAGATGGCCTCCCTGCTTGGATGGGGAGGGTACTATCTAGGTTACGAACTGGTCACTCTCATAACCCCTGTCAGTGTTGAGTCTGGATTGGGTTAAAAGCCTGTACACAGTGAATGAGTAGGGATACAGTAGTGATGCAGGATGTGAGGGTAACATGACCAGACCCTCGGCAGTGACAAGGCTGTTCTCATGGATTCCTATTGACACAGTGCGATTACGACATGGCAGCTCAAGGGTGTTTTCAGACTGTTATAGAATGTGTTTTATTGTGTTTACGGGATTTTGTAAATAGGATTAAGGTTGAGGGTGTAATAGGGTATGTGGCTGCGGGCCAGGACCCAATAAACCAAATCCAAATGTTTCTGATGATAGTTTGGCTTTTAGTTATATGCTTTATTATTAATATTCTAACTCGAGGAAAAATACTCTGCAATTGTAAACAATGCAAGCATTATTGGCGGTGGCAAGCTCTTTGCTAGCTTAAAGTGGCACTATCGCTGATTAAAAACCTTCTCAAATACCCTGGCGCCAACTAGCAGCATTGATATTGTTAATCCATAGCTTGCTTGCAGGTGCACGAGGGCGCACCAAATTTTCACTCAATAATTAAAAAGGCTCGTGGCTTTATTTTGTAAATGACATGGTGCAACGTATTCTTCGCTTTTGATGCAACCAAGTGCTAGATTTTTTTTCCACAGTGGAAATAAACGTTTTAATGCAGTGATTGTGGAAAGGCTTTTGCGTTTAAAAATTCAAAATGTACAAATTAGTACACATCGAAAGTATACGTATGTACAAAACATAAGTTAATAAAGAGAAGAAAAATAAAATATGCATATAAAAATATATATGAATACACAACCCGTAAAAAACCATGAAATCCAAAGAAATACATTTCGTAGAAAAAAAACACATACAAAAAAAAAAACGAATTGCACTTTGAAACCGTAAATAACACAAATACAAAAACCACAATGGCATATTGGTAGGCTTCAACGCACACGGCAGAAGCAGAAACCAGATCACAGCCTGCTGAAGTATTCTTCGAGGGATGCAGTAGAATCAAGGGAATCGAAGCGGCATTCCCTCGCTGAACACCAACACTGGTCCTTTGGATCAAATAGGTCGTGGCCCATTTCTGCCGCTAGCATTGGCAATCAAGTGGCCAATAGCGTTTATCAACGAGAAACTCTGGCATCGAAAGGACCCAAGCATCTCGATGCCAACAGGGCAAAACACATAACAGTTGCACAGGTACTCGTACTTTGCCCTTTTCCTACCTTCAGCAGTAGAAGCTGCACTCAAAGCCTCTGCAGAAGTAACATTTAAGTAGAAGGGGTCAAACAGTCCGTACAAGTGAAGTCCCATGCAAGCTAACATCCACCCGACCATGGAATCAAGGAGATTACATCTGGACGCTTGCCATTTTCATGGTCCAGACCCAAAGGTTCAAGCTGTGATGGTATCCCAGCCGGGACAAGGGCCCGCTTGAGAAAATCGTTAACGGAAGAATGGCGAGACCAACGGCCTGCACTCCTGTTGCAGCTGAGGCCGTGTGTGTCTAACGCATCGACATGAGCTCCACAAAAACACGTGTGGTTCACAGATCAGGCAGCCCAGATGTAAAGCGATGGCGATGCGGAAGGCCCCATCATCAAGATGTGTTCCGAGCCGTGGTGATGGGAGGGCATTAAGCCAGGCACCAGATTCGTTAGTGGAAACCCCCAAATAACAAGCCTTGTCTGAGAGAGTAGCAGCTTGCTCATGGAGAACTCGGGTCAACATTTCCACACCTGGTTTTTCTCACTCACGCTGGGAAGTCTGCTGTTATCAATGGGAGGTGGTGACTGGCTGGATTGCGACCAAAGAGTAATGCACTCAGAGAGAAGCGGATCTGGACCATCTCTGCAGCACAAAGGTAGGATTTCCTCTACCAGCCTGGTGGTACTGCGGCAGGATCCCAGGATAGCTGGTAACGAAAGATTCGAAGCAAGGCGAATGCCTAAACCACCCTTAGAGACCGGCAAAGAACACTGGTCCCAGGCAGCAGCAGAGAGTTGCGTATTGGTGACTGACTCCAAAGATGCCTGGAGAGAACTGTCAAATCTTCGAAGACCTTCCTGGCATTTCCAATTAGGAAAACATTGCAAAAGATATGAAAGCTTCGGGATGGCCTGAGTGTTTTTGAGAAGGAAGAACCCACAGTGCGCTGAAATGAGCAAAAATTAAGAAGAAAAAACTTAAAAGTTGGCGTGCACATCGTAAAAACCCTAATAACGAAGCTAAAAACAAATATTCAGATTGCCGTATTGCGTATACAGCCATGGTAAACATACTGGCGCAAGCTAAGGAAACTAAGGTAATAAAAGGTGGTTCATGGTAGGCCCTTTTTAACTTCGTAAAACAGAAAACACTTAACTTCCATCCTATCCCCCCTTAAAAGTTAACAACTTACTGTTGCTTAGTGAAACAGAAAAAGCAAATGCACTAATTCGCAGGTTTTCTTCTAATTTCATATCTGATAACGGGGTATTACCGCCATTTTCTGATGCCAGTGAAAAGGTTCACTCCTCTGATGTGGTTTTCACTCCCTCGGCTGTCTACAAAATAATTAAAAGTATAAAATCTATAGTAATTCTATTGGCCCTGATGGTTCTCTGTGTCATTCTATAAAGAGATTGCCAGTGAAATCTCTGTACCACTTTCTATCTCTGTCTTCCACTCGAGTAATCCCCATTTTCAAAAACACGAATGCCTCTGACCCCAAAAACTACTGACCGATTGCACTCACCTGTGTGCCATGCAAGGTTATGGAGCGCATTATCAGAAACCACATCGTCTCTTTTCTGGATGAAAATGCTGCACTTTCCAATTACCAATTTGGGTTCGTCCCACGGCGTTCTACAACATTACAATTGCTTTCTACGCCCGAGGATTGGACATCGTCAGCGGACAAAGGTATTCCAACAGATGTTGTTTTCATTGACTTTGCTAAGGCATTCGAATCAGTCGTTCACTCTAAATTAATTGCTAAACTAAAACATGTGGGTATATCGAGTTGCGTACTAAAGTGGATTGAGGATTTTCTTTTCATTCGCACTCATCAAGTTATAATAGACTCTGCTGCATCAGACCTGATACCCGTAAAAAGAGGTGTCTCCCAAGGTTCTATTCTAGGACCAGTCTTGTTCATAATATATATCAATGATCTTACATGTACGTCATCTGAGAGTACCTTGACCAAGTACGCCGATGATATCGAAACGTACGGCCCTTCTACGACGCCACCGGAATATCAACTCCTAAAAAATGAGTTATTAAATATATTTAACTGATCCTCATTATGGCAACTTCCTATTGCAGCACATAAATGCGAGGTGCTATATATTGGAAAATCTAGCGTACAATTCCCGTATTCGTTAATGAATACTTACATAGAACCCAAACCCTTTTTAAAAACTCTTGGTGTTTGGCTTACCCAGACCTTAAATTCTCTCACCACATTCAGCAAATTGTTAATTCAGAAAATAAGTGCTCAGCAATGATCAGACGTTGTTTCACTTCTGGGGATGTCCATATCCTCATTTGGGCATTTAAGGTATATATTCGACCATTGTTGGAGTATGCAAGCCCAATATGGTCCCCACACCTTGTAAAAGATATTGACCGTATTGAGAGTGTTCAGTACCCATTTACAAAATCACTGAAAGGTCTCAGCAGACTTACTTATAGGGAGCGTCTCGTGGCTACCGGACATGAATCACTCGAGTTGAGGCGCCTTCGCACAGACCTTAGATTAACCTTCTCAATTCTTAGGGGCTTTGTTGATATTGATGCTTCAAAATTTTCCAAATTCGGAGTACGAGCATCACAAAAGGACATACCATGATGTGTGGCCATGTAAACGTAGTAATTCACACCGTGAAAGCAGCACTACACATTACACATTAAAACTGCTTCACTCTAGAAAGAACTCGCCAGTGTGTCTTTAATTGTCCCATTTTGTCAATGAGAAAATGCAGCGTCACATAAATCTAATTGAATGAATGGCTTCATTGTGAAAATGCTGCACCAGATAATTCACAGCTAACAGGTTTCACCCAAGATAGCTTGGAACGCTAGATGTTCCCAGATTCAGCCTGCTTTCTGTTGGTGATAGTGCCACTTTAACCACGGCGGCTAACATGGCATTTTAACTTTAGATGGCGGCGATGGTAGAAAAGGCTGCAAATAAAGAAACAAACTAAATGTGGGAGCAAACGAAAGCGTCTTAAAATTAATATGAACGTAGCTTAGGCCTACCTAAAAAAAAATACTAAAATGTGAAAAAGACCAGCAAAGAGCTTCACATCAAGCAGCAAAAAGCTTAAACGTAACCGACCGGCTATTGTACCCAGATTTTTAAGGAACCTTATCAAGTATCAAAGTCATTACAATGAGAGGAAGTACACATTTTAAATAAATTGTCATCCTCTCTGCCTATAATAGGCCCAAAGCCTGTTTCCTAGTCTTAGGGCCTAAAGGCATTAAAACAACATCAAAAGGCCAAGAATAGCACCACAAAAACATTTCAACAACAACTAACTGTAAGAATGTTGACATTGTATGCAATCATGCTGTAAATCCAAACACGTCTTGATTATGATAATAATGATGATTATAATGGCTATTCTTTTTACAACAGGTTGAGGCCGAAGTCACCTAGCCTACCAACACAAAAACACCTAAACCCAGAACCCCTCTACGGGGCCACAACCAGCAGCCTCTTTCCCACTGTCGCTCCTGCCCCTCTTCCCTCAAGCTAGAAGCCACCTTGAAAGCAATAAAACTTCTGGCATTCACCGTTTCAGTCGTTCACTCGTTCCACTTTCTAACAGTTTTTGGAAAGAAAGAATGCGCAATAACATTCACATTACACTACACCGTATTAGCCTTTTTCGGGTGATCATGCCGTCCAAAACAGACAAGAATTTTGAAGTAGTCGTCTGGGTTTAAAAGAGTATCCGTGTTATAAATCCTGTAGAACAATTCCAGTTGAGGATCCCATCTTTGATCCTCAAGTGCCTGCCACTTCAATGTATTCAGTAAATTTGCTGAACACCATCCGTGCACCATGGCGCTGCACTTTCTCAAGCATGTCCACCAAAAATCTAAATTCAGCATCCCACACTGCACTGCAGTAATTGAGTTTTGACCGAACTAAAGCGTTAAAAACCAGCTCTAGAGAGTGTCGTAGTCCCAGCCAAAACACAGTTTATGAAATGAACTTCAGAGCTGGCATTTGTGCACAGGCTCAAGACTTGGTCATTCCAGTTTAGCTCAATGTTAATTTGAACTCCCGGAATAAAGAGTGTGTCTACCACCTGCAAAACATCATTGCCGATATTGTATTCAGGAATGACAAGTCTTTTCTCTAGGCACCACAAAACTTTGGTCTTGGTAGGATTGAGATTCATTTGCCACTTCTCAATCCTACCGTGAGTAATTAGTCTGAACACTGGCATCATCTGCAAACTGCTTTGGTAGGCTATATGGTTTCGATCAGGTCATTTACATAAATCGAAAACAGAATAGGACCACTAACGGACCCATGTGGCACTCCAGACAAGACCGGAGCCGCAGTGGACATTTTTCCATTCACAACAACAAACTGTCTTCTATCTTGAATAAGGCACAATACCATTTCACAACCATGCACTGATGCACCATAGCCATGATGATGCGTCATAAGATGCAAATTGTGAGGCACCGAGTCAAAAGCTTTAGGCGTGTCTAACACCACAAGGTCAACGGTAGCTCCATCTAGTGCACTATCAATATTATGGACTGTCCATAAGTGTCAGCTCGCACAAAGATTCCTTACGGAAGCCGAACTGTCGTTGCAGGAGAACTCACTTGATTCCCAAGTGTGCCACAAGGTTGTTGACAAGGATATGCTCCAACGTTTTGCAGCATAGGGCCTTAGGGCTTCGGGCAGATGACCAGGAGTGGTTAACGCTCGTTAAACCCTTTAACCCTTTTTTTTTTAACGTTTTGCAGCACGTCAATGTCAGTGAGTCTGGATGCTAATTGCCCACAACATTCTAATTTCATCCCTTGTGTAGTGGCACAAGCGATCCGTGAGTCCTCTGGCACAACACCCTTCACCTGACTTCCTAAAACTATGCAATAAATACCATCCACTTGCTACCTGTGTCTCCTTAACCCTTTTAGGCCTACGCCATTTTTCAGTTCAGCGCAAAAAAGCCTATGGCTGCAACATGGCTGCCATGAACAAGTTGCATGCCTCACGAAAATTATTTGTAGTAAAAAAACTATGCGGTCTAGGAGTATAAAAATTCGCAGACGTATTAATTATATTGTAAATTATTGACCAGAAATATAATTGGGACCATCGTCCTACGTTTTCATGATTTAAAAAAATCATGAAGTTCGACTACGTGAACAGCGATAACGAAAGTTTCAACTTACAGAACTCAGAATGATAACATCCACTCGATATTCTTCCGTCACAACGCGTGTTATTACTTCCGAAATCATTATTTTATGTTTTATTACCGTAAAAATAGTTTAAAAATAGTTTATTTCTTCGAGATTCACGATCGATTACAGCTCACTACCAAATCGTTGCCGGACGCCATAATGACTGGCTGCCCACAATGCAACGCGCTGCTGCTGGCGCTAATGGCTGCGACTTTGACTCACTTCGCGTGACGTCACTCGCGAACGGCCGAAGAGTCACGTGCCGCGAACGAGCCAATCAGCGCTCACGATAGCTCGCGAGGCCGAAGCGTTTGAACAACGGTCGTTGAAACAGGACATTTCATTGGAGGAATACAGGCAGTGATGTTGGAGTTGATGACGTCATTTCTCGGGGGCCAGAAAATTGGGAATCCCCTCTCTCGAACGCGACCAAGATGGCGGCTGTACGTTGCGTAGTTCCAGAGATACGATCGTTTGAACCAACGGTAATTTTCAGCAAATAAAAGCAATTTCACGTCCATTTTGGCGACGATGCCAACAATAACATTCACTTACGGTAATAATCAGATGATATTAAATTAAATTAACCTAAATAAGCCGAAAATATACGTTCCAAATTACGTAATTCAATCAGAGTTACGCCTCCGATGTATGCGATAGGAAATTTTTTTAACAGAGCGTAGAACTCGGCTGAACCGGGTTAACGAGACATCGTCGTGTCGGCTTTTTCACAGTGGAATTGCAATGACGATATATCGTCGCTTAGGCCTAAAAGGGTTAAGCACCCAACCCACAATACCATCTGGACAGAATACCCTAGACAGGTGTCTTGCTATCCTTGAGGGTAGAAATGAGATTTAACACTCCAGTATTGGCAATTTCGAAATCCGGCATTACATCATTACTTCTTGACGTGAACACTATCAGCTGGTCGAGTAAACCTAGACCAAAATTCAAGTTTTACAACCAAATCTTAGCGAAAATATAAAGCTAGTTGTACTAAACTTGAGCAAACGTGGACCGAAAATGCAACTGGTAATCACAGCGCAAATATAAAGTTAGTAAAAAATAACTCAAACTTACCAGAAACTTCGTTAACATGAAGTAAACCAAACCAGAAATTTAAGTAACCATAGAGGTTTATTGTAGTGACGTCACTTTGGGTTAATATGTTGTTGCATATACTAATTGCATAGGTCGTGCGAGATGTCGCGTCATAATCCCCTGATCTAGCTTAATCTTAGACGATTGCCTGTACAGTATGCGACGAGTCAAAGGGTTTTAGCGAGCGTTAACCGCACCCATTCATCCCGGGAGGCAACGAATTCAAATTCAAATTCTTTATTCAAGAGCCGTGACCCTCAGTCGTACGCTCTCAACAAGATTAAGTTTACAGAAACAAAATACAACCAAAAACGTATTACACTAACATCACTACAGAGCCACACTACCCAACAATACAAATCACACCCCCTGCAACAACGAAATTCAAATTCTTTATTCAAGAGCTGTGACCTGCAGTCGTACGCTCTGTACATCACTAAGTAGAACATAAAACAACAAAAAACAACGAAACAAAACCATACCGCACCACCTCGCCAAACGTTTGAGTGGAATATTGACACGAGCACAATATTCTGCCACTGCTAATAACCTGGGGATGGCAGTATTACCAGACTCACACTCGAGGAGCAACTGGAGAGTCGGATGCGTGATCAACCACTTCGACAACACTCGTCTTTCTTCAGTATAGCGCCTGCAGACAAGAAGAAAGTGCTGCACAGTGTCTTCTACACCGCACTTCTGGCAGAGCGACCAGTCCACCCAACCACTGACAGAGTCAGCTCCGCCCCTTCTGCACCTCCTACAACTGCCTCTCTAGCAAGCATGTTAGCTTGTTCATTTCCCCAAACTCCTGAGTGGCCTCTTACCCACTGTACAGATGCATACCCCGACTGCGATGCCAGCCATAGTTTCCAAACTACTGAGAACAGCAATGGGTCATCCACTTCCATGTGCTCTACCACCTGTTTCAACATCCCTATCCCCGCTAGAGAATCTGTCACTATAGAAAAGGACGGCAGCTGCATATCTAGTGCTACATCTAGTGCCACAGATATTGCAGCCAGTTCACAAACTGTGCTTGAAGCAACTGCCCGAAGATTACGCTTCACGCACAACTTCAGATGTGGTATCACCACTCCAATGCCTCCTTCGCTCCGATCTCTCCGAAACGACGCATCACAATAAATTTCACAATCGGTGTGCCTCGTGGTATACAGTTGCATAACCGCTGGGCACCAGACCCATGGGCTGACAGGACAGACTCGTCCAACATCCCAAAACCCCAGTTGTGAGGCACTCTTCAAAAGCAACACCCCGTACCCAGCCGCACCTAACGTGTTGCACACTCTGTCACTCAGCCTCGCATAGTCTCAGAGTAGCATCCCGACTGGATCTTCCGCACCCCGGCTAATATTCCGCATGCAAAGAAGGGCCAGCAGTTTCTCTGCACGACAGCGCAATGGAGGCTCGCCACATTCAACCCAGAGAGCCTCCACTATTGTGGACACCAAACACCCCGTGATGATCTGAAGGCACTGATTGACTACTACTTAAAGAGCCTTCACATGCAGTGGCACCGAACATAGAAAAGGTAGATGGTAGTCGAGTATCGACCGAACAAAGCCTCTGTACGTCGACAGAAGCGCACCCCTGCAGAGAGTTTTGTTTTGAGCCAACACCTTAAAGACAGAGGTCCTCACTCGGATCCTCTCTCGGACATTACTCACGTGCTTGTTCCATTCAAGCCGCTCGTCTAGTACCACCCCTAGATAACGTACCGCTGATGATTGCTGCACAACCACCCCATTAACTACCACTGTGGCAGGAGTCCGTTTTCTAACCATAGACCGTGTGAACACTACCAGCTCTGTCTTTGCAGGTGCCATTTGCAAACCCCTGTCTGCCAACCGTACAACCGCAAGGTCAAGAGCCTTTTGAACGTGAGACATTATTTCCGGTACGTCCGACCCAAGACACTACATCGCAACATCGTCTGCATAACAGACGATGTTGGTAGACAGACCGAGCTCTACTAACACATCATTAATAGCGGCTGCAAACAGCAGCGGGCTCAAGCAGGAGCCCTGCGGAAGCCCTCTATCCGAAGTTGCTTCCATTGACCAAAAGCCATTCACCAGCGTCACAAATCGCCGCTCTCCTAACAGTGCTATAATAGCACTCGTTAATTTAGCGCCAACTCCCATGCCTTCAAGTGCCGCTCTGACCCAGTCAATCCGGACTGTGTCATAGGCGGCTTTTATATCAAGGAACACAGCCACTGCCACATTACCATGGACCCACGCTTCGTGAATACCTGTCAAAAGGTACAAAGCCGCATCTTGTGCACTCCGACAGGACCTGTACCCAAACTGGACTGGTGAAAGATAGTTGTTGTATTCTAGATGCCAGACCAATCGCTTCACCAGCATCCGCTCATGTACCTTACGGACAAAAGACAGAAGCGCGATACGTTTGTAATTCAGCAAACTCGATCTGTCACTCCCCGGTTTATGCACAGGGACTAAGACAGTAAAAAGCCACAACGGGGAACTACTCCACCATCAAAGAGCTCTTGAAAAATATCCACAACTGCTTCATTACCCAAAACTGATGCTGCTTTAAGATCCCCATACGATATTGCATCTATTCCCACAGCACTTCGACAGAGCTCCTGTAAATTCACCGTAAGTCCACGGCTGGTCTACTCCACGCTGAACACAAAGAAACTGTGGTGGTTGACCACCACTCGGTAACGCATACACACTTGCGAATCACTCGTTGTACGCATCAGCCATTGATTCACCACGTAAAATTCGTGGTCGTGAACCAGCAACCTGCAATTCATACACCCACTGCTGCGATACCCTCACACTCTCACCGCGCAGAATTTTCCATGCGACAGCAAGCGACCCCGTCCCTTTGACCTGTTCACACAAACGATTACCATAGTTAGCCTTCTCTCTTCTGATGAGAAACGACGCCTCTACAGCAGTGCCGCGGTACACCAACCAGTGCTCATCGCACGGATGGCACTTCCACCGGCTATAAGCTGAACGCCTATCCCTCACAGCTATGGTACACACATTTGTCCACCAAGTCGGGTGAGTTACAGCAGACAACCCTTTTTCCCTCTTCCTTCCCTGCACATTTGCTTTTATCCACGGAGCCATTATCCCATCACTTATTTTAGGTCGGGTCCGGCGCCTAACTCTAGGTACCATTTGTACACCCCTAGGTCTTAGTAACACTGGAAAGTGGTCACTGCCACGCTGATCGTCCGACACTGAAAAACCATACTGCTGTGCTAAACCCCCTGAACACAGGAACAGGTCCAAAACTGACTCCTGCACTCGCCCATTCTGCCAACGGACAAACGTGGGCGTCCCATCTTGGACTACTGTTAACCCCTGTGCAGCAATGGCACTGGATAGTCTGCGTCCTTTGATGTCGATTCTAATGGAGCCCCAGTCAAAGTAGTGCGCATTAAAATCTCCACCAAGGATGCATGGTGGCAAAAACTGCTGTAGCCAGGTCGTCCATTGCAACTGCGTTGGAGTACCTACCACATGCACAAACACAATGTTGACCCATTGATTATTCATCCATACCATGACAAAGCATGCGTCAATTCCCTGAATGGGGAAGCGAACAACTGACACTAAATATGGCACTGTCCATTTCACGAAAATTCCCACTCCCTTCCCCGAGTGAACCAAATCCACCTGAAAAGGTGCCCCATCAAAATTGTCTGTATGTCCTGTCTCCTGGTAAGCCTAAAATATCAACACACTAAAATTGTTCAACATCATTAATCTTACTGCGCATGCCACGCAAATTCCAGGAAGCAATAAAAAACAGATTGAATGCGCTCAGAATAGGTTAGATTAGGTTGGATCCTGTTGTGCCAAACAATCACTCCACCGATTCATCGTGGCAGACTTAACATTCTCACATGTTTGTGTATCCACTGACCACTCAACACAACTCGAAACAACTTCTTCTACTACTCCTACTTCCAAATGATCCACAATCAGGGCACCACTCTCATGACACACTTCACCATCTCCTGATTCCTGAACACTCACTTCACTCATTTCTCCACTTGGTGTTTCTTCCTGATAATTTCTTGGTCCACATCTGCGCTGCGTAACCTGACACAGTTCTGAAACTTGCATTTGTTCCTCCTGCACTTACTTGCACATGTACTTGTTCTTCTTGCAATGTCGCACTACCAACACGACCACTTGGTGCTTCACACTGATTGCTTGATTTCCAGTTCTTCCTACCTCGTTTTCGTTTAGCAGGCGGTTTGATCCACTCTCCACCACTATCTTCTACAGAACCGTCTTCTGCGTACGAGTGATCAGCATGATTTTCATACTGCTCATCAATTTTTCCGCTGCGGGTCACTTGGCCACATGCGCCCCAGGCCTATCAACTGCACGGTTTTCTGCTGCTACTGTTGTTGACACTCGACGTTGTCCTATGACACTCCAATTACCTGCTTCTTTTGCCTCTTTGATTTCCTGCAAATGACTGCAGAGGTCGCGTGGATCTCTGTAGGTCCTGCAGGCAGCACACACGTGTGCCGGAAGTGACCTCTGAGCCCACATCGAAGGCACTTGGGAGGCTGGTCAGGGATGGTCATGAGGGCTGAGATGCCGCGCACCAAAATGACATCTGGGACGTCTCCAATTGTAGACGATTCACACAGCTTGATCTTGATCTGTGGCACACCCGTATCAAGGGCCTTGCCCCGCACAACCATTTTTTCAAACACATGCGACTCCACATCGCCGATATCTCCAAATGCCTTACTTATGTCAGCCATGGACACCCCACTGGGCAACCAGTGGAGGCGTGCCTCCAGTCTCTGCTCTTGCAAGTGGTAACTTTCCACTTCACACCCATTAATCGTCATAGTTGCTTCCAATAATTTTCGTTTTGCTGCAGCTGACTTCGTTACAATCTAAAATGCATTGCCAGCCCTCAAAGATTCTACCCTTAGAATCTGATCCGCACCAATCACACTCTCCACAGTGTAGTACACCTGCAAGGCTGGGTAGGGGCGACTCGCTTGGCCACACAACAACATCACCGACATGGTCATGTCTACATTAAAGAGGCTCCCTCCATAAAACTTGTGTAACGTGAGCAGATTATGAGCACGATTTCGTTTTTTAGCCACAGTTTCTTCATCATCACTTACTGACCTGGACGCACCTAAAGTGAAAAGATTCTTCACTGACTGCAGGACAGCCTCTCATTCTTCCTCACGTCCCGCTTCAACTTGCATCGCAGATTGCCGCAGATCCTCCACTCTAACTACCCCAAAACGCCGAACATCTCTTTCCTGAATTCCACGTTCCATGGAAGTTCATACTTCGTGGACAGAGGAGTAGGGTATTGTTGTCAGGGCTGAACTTGACGGAAGTGATGGAATTATGGTTATGGATGTTAGATTTAAGGAGTTGTAGTCGTAGTTTTAAAATTTAGAATTGAGCGAATGTCTCAAGGTCCGTAGGTTCATGTATAAAATAAAAGTAAAAGTTAAAAAAGTAAAGCAATAGCCTTTACGCAGGTTACCATGAATTATTAAAAACACTGCCAAAGCTCGGTTTACTTTGTAGCTTTATGGTTGTTAAGAAAACAATACGAAATTCACGTATATGATTAATTTTTTTTAATTAATTAATTTATTTATTTATATAGATGCCTTGGCCCAAACCATGCGCTCTTGCCAACAAAATCCCTTAAATAATAAACGAAACGAAACAAAACAGCAACAGCAACAGCCTCTAAGTTAATAATTAATATGTAACATGAGAATGAGAATGCTAAACATTTTAAAAGTATAAATTGGGTTGCAACTTAAAACAAAACTTCTATTATTGGCTCTGGAAGAATCATATCAAAGCCATTATTTTTACCATAGTGTCCCAATCCCTTCTACTCATTATTTGGTTTGCCTAATATAAAGTCGGATTATTAAGCAAACTGATTAAAATGACAGCTACAACGGGTGTTTGTTTATGCAAGAACTAAGAATTTATAGAGACCTGCTTACAGGCTATTTAGTTTTTCTAATTTTGAATTTGAATTTATTACAACAGGAAATCGGCCCGGAGCCATGCATCCCACACTAAACCATTACAATCAGTATAGGGCACAACCACTGTAACTACACACCTCAATTCAGACCAACCAGCACTCTGATCAACCGATTAACTAGCAATTCCACACTAGCAGAAGGAAGGAGGGAGAAGGAAGAAGGGAGAAAACACTACCAGAGAGCCATGCACTACACCCTCATTCTCGTTGCCCGCACAAATGTCGCGATTGCCTTAAGCTTGCTCACTGCAGCCCAGCCCCCGGAGAGGGACAAGAGGTCACTGATCGATGGATGCGCCCTAAGAACAAAAGCCAGCGCACACCGTTGGAGCTGGAAGACCGGGCAAAGAAGAAGAAAATGGTCACGTGTGAAATCCACTAAGCAAACTGGGCAAACCCGGGAGTCCACCCACCCCACGCGAAACTGATGCTCGCGCAGGAGCGAGTGACCTGTACGCAGGCGCGACAGGGCCCGCGCATCAACACGTGGCAGACAATCCAAATCCAAAACTAACCGACGGCTGCAAACCTGCTGAACTCGATACAAGCCCCGTCCAGTGGTCGCAGCAGACCACTCACGCGTCCACTAGCTCATAAATCACGCCACAGCTTGTGGACGCCTGGAATTCGGGGACTGCAGCAAGTCAAGACATATCGTGTTGGAGCCCACTGCACGCCTAGCAAGCCCATCAGCTTGCTCGTTGCCTGGGATACCATGATGTCCCCAAATCCACTGAAGAGTGATAATACCACAACTGCTTACAGCCCACAGCTTCCTGCACACAGAGTAGGCAACAGGGTCTGCAAGGTCCAGCCCCTCCACAGCTCGCCGCACAGTCACTATCGCGGACCTGGAGTCAGAGTAGACGACCACCGCAGGAAGCTCCAAATCCAAAACCTCATCAAGGGCAGCCGAAATGGCGCACAATTCACATACTGTGCTTGATGAGACTGACACGAGCTGATAACTCCGGAAGACTTTTAGTGACGGGGTAGCCACACCCACGCCCCCTGTCCAGGACTCAAGGTGAAATGATGCATCACAAAACACATGGCAGAATGTGCTACCGGGAGGCGAGTGCGAAGAAAAAACCGTTGCTAGACCCGGACACCACGCCCACGGGCTGAAAGGAGTCGCCACAGCAACTCCAAGAGGCAAGCTAGGTGCGAGGCGCAGCAACAGAGTCGCACCAAGACCAGGGGCCCCAAGAACACTGCGAGCCACAGGACCAAGACTGCAATAATCGCTAATGATACCACCAACAGGGTCATGTCTACCTCTACCGACATTACGCATTGACAAAACAGCCAGAAGTTCACACGCTCTGATGTGTAACGGGGGCTCGCCACTCTCAGTCCAAAGGGCTTGCACTGACGTGGTGACTAAACATCCTGTGACAATACGGAGACAGACGTTAACAGCAGTTTGCAGAGAGCATAAATGACATTGGTAGGGGCACAAGAAGGGCAGGTGGTAGTCCAAAAGTGACTGAACAAACATCCTGTATGCCCCATCACAGAACCTCTAGTGACTCCTTCAATCGTCACCAGTCGCTTGAGGATCGAGACACGGGCCAGCACTTTGGCCTTCAGCTCATTGGCATGAAGCGTCCACTCCAAGCGTTCATCAAGAACCACTCCCAAGTACTTAACCGAGGAGGATTGCACTACAGTCATACCGTCAACCCGAACAAAAGCTGGCGTCCTCTCATGCTTCGCATGCCGTGAAAAGACCACTAATTCTGTTTTGACCGGGGCCAACAACAGGCCCCTCTCAGAGAGACGAGAGGAGACCCTACCGATAACATTCTGGGCAGACTGGCAGCAGACATCCACGTCATCACCAGCAAACCACAAGGCAATGTCGTCAGCATAGCAGACGACATTTGACGAGTAGCCAATCACTACAAGGACTTCGTTAATTGCAACAGCAAACAACGTGGGGCTGAGACAGCTCCCCTGGGGTAAATCCCGGCCAGAGCTGTCTTCAGCAGACCAGAAACCATCAACTTTAGTCGAGAAACGGCGATTGCCTAGGAGGGATGTCACAACACCAACTAGCTTCTCTCCAACACCCATCCTGGCCAGACTATGGCGAACCCAGTCTACACTGACAGTATCGTACGCCGCTTTGATATCCAAGAACAAAACAACAACTACCTGCCCGTGGGACCAGGCTTCATAAATCCCTGACAGAAGATACAAGATGGCATCTTGGGCATTTCGACGTGCCCTATACCCAAATTGCATCGGCGCAAGACACTCATGGTACTCCAAATGCCAGTCCAAGCAGCGCACAGCCATCTGTTCAAAAATGTTCCTTAAATTCGACAGCAGCGATATTGGACGATAATTTAAGAGGTTGGATCGTACAGAACCTGCCTTGTGCACTGGTACAATGATCGTGTACATCCAGGATGCAGGAAACGGGGAGCCGTCCAGAATGTCTTGGAAGAGAGCAACACACTCATGGATGGCGTCCTGTGACAATGACCGCAACATCTTGTAATGAATGCCATCTATTCCAGGAGCGCTGCTGTCTCTGCATTTCGCAAGCGCGGCAGAGAATTCCGAAGAGTCCCAAGGAAGATCTGTCGGAGACGTAGACAGCGCACATGAGGACGTAGCAGGTGGCTGGAAGCCCATGGGGAGTGCATAAACGCGCGCAAACCGCACATTAAATGCATCTGCCATGGCCTCACCACGAAGAACCGAGTTAGATGCATCACCTGGGCAGTAAACCCAAGACAGAGAGCCGTATGATGCACACTGATCAAGCACACGCCAGGCGCTGCTCAAAGAAGGAGCCCGACCATACTAACCTACAAACACGACTTACGTTCCTGACAGATCAAGATCGCAGATTCTTGAGAAACCCCGCGATAAGTGAGCCAAGCAGCATCACTTAGATGCCGTTTCCAATGACGATATGCACGCCTTCTATCACGAACAGCACGCACACAAGTCTGGGTCCACCACACCGGATTTATCCTTGACGGGGAGTGCTCAATGAATCACTTACGCCACGTGTACATAGAAATCCAACTGGCAAAAGCCCCATTAGAGACTCTGGGTTGGGCACGAAACCCTCTTTGTGCTTCGCCAAACCTCGAGTGCAAAGGAACATATCCAGAGTGGACTCTTGGACTGCTACTTGACGCCAACGCAAAAATGTCGGAGAAGCATTATGAATCACATCAATGTCAACAGTGTCAATAGCTCTAGCTAGCCACTGGCCACACGCATTAACACGAACAGAACCCCAGTCATAATGGTGGGCATTAAAATCCCCTGCACTGATGAACGGCGATTGAAACTGTTGAAACCACGTCACCCACGCAGCAACAGAGATAAGCCCAGTTACGTGAACACAAACAAGAGTGACCCACTGCCCGATCATCCAAATTTTCACAGCGCATACACTAAAACCAGGCAGCTGCAAACGTATTGGGTGCAATACAAATGGCACAGACCATTTAATGAACAGGCCAACTTTATCATCAACAGTGACAAAGGCAGCCTGGTGAGCAGATGCATCACATCCACGAGTAGTATTAATTTCTTGCACTGCTACATTTCTGTAAACTGTAACATTTGCTTAACTTCATGAAGTTTGCTAGGCAAACGTCGAACATTCCAAGATGCAATAGAAAAAGACTTAGCTAAAGAGTCAAAAATTAGTGCAATTTAGATGTCACAAAGACGAAAACGAAACAGGACTCCCTAGCCGTTTTCTCCCTTCTCCTTATCCTCAACACTTACATTTTCAATTTTACTCACACCATCATTGCACGACACATCCAAATTCAAGCCTACATCAAGATCAAAGTCATTAAATACCATCACATCCTACAGACTACTTCCATGGCAACTTCATCTCTAACAGCATGCAAGTGGACACACAAGTCATGGGGGTCCCTAAACCCACCGCAGGGGCAGCAGGCTATAGCAGAGCAGGCACTTCTGAAGTGCCCACGCGGTTTGCAACGCAGGCAAACGGGCGCACGCGCTGGCACTACCGCTAGGGCCGGGACCCCCCTCACTAGGAGAATGTCCGGAACATCCAGAATTGTTTTAAATGGTTTAAGACGAAACTGAACCAATCTCACAGCTGTGTCACAGACTGGGGCTCCCCTTACACACAACTTTTCGAACCCATGTGACTCTAGTATGGCATACTCTCTGATCGCACTGGCAATGTCTTCAGCAGTGACACCTCTCGGCAACCATTGGATACGTGCTGCTATTATCTGGTCATGAAGGTCAACCGCCTAAACAGCCTGCCCATTAATCACCATTTTTGCAGCAGCTAGCTTCTTTTTTGCTGCAGGGGACAACAGTACTACTTCAAAGGCACCCATGGACCGCAGGGCACCAACCGCTTCTACTTCACCCTGTCCAACAACTGCCTCAACATGCAGATAGATTTGTGTGAGGGGGTAGGGTTTTCCAGCATCAGGGCACAATAACACTATGGAGCAAGTCATGTCTATGGCTCGCAGGCTTCCCCGGTACAGTTTCTGGAGATATAACAGTCTTCGGAAGAAGTTTCGTTCCGGGGGAACGTCATCCTCACTTGCACAAGACAGGTCGGTTTCGACCACTCGCTCATCTGCTACTCTTTGTCGACTGTCGCTACCTGCTACTGCAGCTGAAAACATCTTCTTGACTGTGCCAACTGCTCCATCCCTTCCTTTCTGCTTTTCCCTGTCGGCTGGCTCATGTTGACCTTTACTGCCGCATCCCTTGGCGCCATCTTGCTGCTCTTGTTTGTCAGCAAGTCCAGCAGCCGTATTGATCCCAAACCTCCTCACATCATTCTTCAAAATACCTCTAATCACAGCCTCTCGCATTACTTCATCAAATACATCATCCGAAACCACCCCAGTGTTTATATCACTGGAAGATAACAACTTTCGCCGCACCATCGCACAAAGCAGCCTGTAAACATCAGCCGCCATTCTGACAAATGTTCGTTACAACAATGTTGTGACCACGCTGAAAGCACGGCCTCTGGTAATGTTGCAGAATTCTTTGTTGAAATTTTCATTGTTGAATGGACATTAAAGTTGTGTGTGGTTGTGTACATTTGTAGACAGTTGAGTGTAGTTTGGCAGACAGTTTACCATGATGTAGTTTGTAGGGTGGACGCATAACTTTGGGTTGCGGCCCTAATAAATACATTACATTACATTCGTTGTCGCATACTGTACATGTGGCATTCAAATTATGCTTCAGGCAGTAAACTAAACAACCGAACAAACCATGGTTGCCGAGCTTGGTTCCTGAGGGTATCTGGGGGAGACAGGAGCTAACACAGCGCAAATGAATCGACTGTCGACCAATCCGAAACAAGATAGAAACGGGGCAAAGAAGAACGATAATTGCTACGACAAGAAGCACCAATACGCCATATTTCGAGTAACGCACTATACTTCCGTTTGAAGCAAAGGATTAAACAAAGAAGACGGCCGTGTTGCGGGAAGGAGGTAGCCATATTGCAGGTAGGCGACAGCCATCTTACAGGAAACAGACGACCATTAACAGTAAGGAGACGGCCATGTTGGAGGAAGTGACGTATTATTCACGCAAATGTAACAACTGCGTTAGAAAACCACAAGCCAATTTCAACCGAACTCTCGTCCAGTCTGGAGGCAGAGGGGAGTTTCCTCATTGGATTTCTGTTCGTTAAAGGTACCGAATTGTCTCCAGATGGATGAATTTGGTTAAGTTAGGCTAGGTGGATTTTCGAAGGCGCTAATAAATGCAGCCAAAGAAGAAACGATAATTATTTGGTAGGACTTGTATAGGACTCACATTAGACGCAGAGAAACTAAACATGTGTCGTGATATTTTCAAAAGTTAAACTTATAGTATTTTTTCCCACTGGCGTGAATAACTGTGAGGGGGGGGGGCCACAAATCCTTGGAAAATCTATTTATTCGCTATTTTATACAAAACATTTTGTATGAAACCATAAAATACGTAAAGCAAGAAAAATAATCTTGCTGTAGAAATAAATCTTCAGGGGTGGGGGACTGAAGCAGGAACTTTTTTTTTATCGTGACCATGAGAAAATGCGTAGGGATGCGTTGATGACAGACATTTTTGGGTTAGAGGCATAAACTTTCGAACAAGGGGGGGGGGGGGTAAGAAATTTGTAACCAAAAGGAAAAAAAAACGGCCATCACGTAATTTGCTGCCTAACGGGAAAATGTCATCAGTCGTCTCGCTTGGTAACGAGGAGGGGGGTGGGGGGGAGAATAATATAAATGTTTCTATTACGCCAAAAAGGGGGAAAAAAAATATCCTGGAATATCCCACGTTTTACGTGTAAGTCCTGGACACAACAGTGTGTTAATAAAAACAGTATGATGTTTTAAAACTATTAAAAAAATCGTTGGCTCTGCAGCGCACGAACGTACGCAAACAGGTGAGTAGTTATGATGTGCTACGAATTAACAACTTTATTCAGGAAACATAACGTAATGCAGTTATCAAACCAGTAACTAAAAAAAACCAAGCATTTTTTTTTTACTAGAACACCGGGCAGTAAGGGACTCAAAATCCGAGTGGATTGTTACTTTTTATTTTTTTTATGTATAAAACACTGCTAATAAATCCGTACAGCTTGAACTGACTTGTTGTAATGTCCTTTGCGGGGACACACCAGTTTGCAGTTCTCGGTCTTAAGTTTGGCTCCTGCATCTTGTTAGCATTTAACAGTTTATTTAATTATTCGTCATGCTCCCTCCCCCCTTCCCGCTCACCAGGATGTCATCGTAAAACGGGAGACATTTGGGGATTTTACTGGTGACTTGAGTCATTACCATCTGGAAAATTCCAGGACTGGACGCTAGGCCCAGGGGTACGCAAAGCCATCTAAACAAACCCAGGGGTGTATTTATTGTCAAAGCTTCTTGTGACTCTTTGTCGAGTTCAATTTGCAGAAATGCATCCTTAAGATCGATAAGGGAAAAAATATCTGTGCCTGCTAATTCACTGAATAATTCTGCGGCCGTGGTAACTGGATAGTGGTCGACTTCGAGTTGAGGGTTCACGGTGGTTTTATAATCACCAATCACTCGGATTTGACCATCCGCTTTGTGAACTATGACGATTGGCGTAGACCACTGAGTAGTTTCCACAGGCTCTAGAATTCCAAGGCCAACCAATCTACGAATTTCTTGGTTAACCATTTCTTTGAGTGCTAACGGAGCTGGTCTTACACGACTATACACAGGCTTGGCATCAGGTTTTAAATGAATTTTGGCTTTAAAATTCTTAAACTTACCCATGCCTTCAGAAAATAGCTCCGGGAAACCCTTCACTATTTCGGAAGTGTCAACTGGCGTAATGCTAGTTATAATTTTCTAAACACTTTTCTTAGGTTTTATTTTCGTTTGTAGGTCGTAAAAAGGATGGAAATTAACTCGAAAAATAGAAAGCCAATCTTTTCCCATTAATGCAGGTTTATATAATTTTGACACTAAAGCATCCAAATGTTTGATTTGACCTTGAACTTCAACCTTCAGACTTACAGTGTAAATCGTGTTCTCAATTCCGTCAGTGTATGAGTGTATCGAGTACGGACTGAGTTTTAAAGGACAGTCCGCAAAATATTTGTGATGCCACTCAATAGGGATAATGGATGCATCTGCCCCGGAATCAAGTTCCATTTCTAGCTTGACACCATTTAGGCAGACTGGCATTTTCCATATATGGATTTTCATAGAATTAACTACTACTATTATTTTGTTGGTTTGTAGGGGAATTGAAATCTGGTCCACAGCCTGATTCAGTCCAAGAGTATTATTTTTCAGTACAAGTTAGTCGTTGTCTGAATCGTTATCAGACCCGGAACCAGACTGAATTTTCAGCTTCAACATCCTGGACTTCTTCACTATCACTTTCGCTATCGCGTTCGAGTTTGTTGACGCGTTTTTTTGTAGCTATACTTTTGTTTTGTGTTCGGCCTAGCCTTAAAATGTGTGCTAGAACTTGCTTAAGGGTGGTCGAGTGTTTTTGAAGTTCTTTGCGAATGACTAGCTTTTCGGCACACGGCTTTTAAATGGCCGACAGTGTAGCATCGGCCACATGTATAGTCTCGATATTTACATCGTGTTTTCACGTGGCCATTTTTGCTGCAACAATAGCAAATGAAATCCTTAGTGGATTTAGGCCTACTTGATGTTTTGCTCGATTTTTTAGCTACGTAGTTAACAGCTCTAGACTAGCTTCTCAAAACGCTTTGGTATGTTTCAGCAGATTCTAAGAATAAAGCTAAGGATGTTGTAGCCTTTAAATCCAGAGTTTGCTTCAACAACTCGTGTTGAATGACTTCTGATTGGATCCCCCCAATTAGGCGATCCCTAATCATTTCGCTGTTAATATCTTTAATTTTAGCGAAGTCACAATACTTCGTCATTAGCTTTAATGCAGCTAAATATTCCTCGATACTCTCATCCGATTTTTGCGATCTTCTAAAGAATTTAACACGCTCAGATACCACGGAGGGCACTGGGTCAATGTCGTCTAAAACTTTTTTAACGAGCTCATCAAATGTTAATGAGTCGGGCAAATCAGGTGAGAGGATATTCAGAATTCTATCAAACGTTTTCTGGCCTACAGATGCCATCAGAAAATTAACTTGCTTGGTTGCTGGTATTTCTTTAGCTAAAAAATAGTAACGAATTCGGCTGGAGTATTTCTCCCATGCGTCAGACTCGCAATCGAATTCCGAAAATAAACTAGCGGTTTTACACGAACCCATTTTTACGTCGTCTTCACTATCACTAGATACAAAATTTAGATTTAAATTAGAACTAGTTTCATTTACTCTTGCGTTCACTACTGAATTATTTTCAGTTTCACTTTCACTGCTAATTTTTAGCAGTTACAGGTGGTTTGCTACCGACACCTGTCTTTGGCATAAGCCTAACAAAATTAAATTTAATGACAATCCTTTTTAACATGCAAGGATTAAACTGGAGCACTCAAGACTACCGGTCACCTATTTAAACACAGAAATAAATCAAGCTTGACTGTAGCCTACCTAGTTGTATAAATTAACTGCCTACAAGTTAAATTTAAAGGGAGTAGGCTTTGAAAAAATGTTTTACGTTCACCATTTGCAACGTTTTACAAAACAACACTTCTGGCCGAAGCCTCAGCATAGAACCAGATTTCACTAAGTTTGAGCATAAACCTACGGTGTTAAATTTTACACCGGCACACACTAGCCCGAATATGGGCAATGGTACAATTGAATTTACGCTGTTCTGTTTAGCAGCGCATTTTTCGAACCTTCAGGTTTATAATACTGCCTTTGCGGACACGCCAGTGCATCGCTTTAGAACACTGCCAAGGTAAAATTAACCATAATAAATCCAATTGCCCACTTCGGTTCTAGTTGTTAAGGTGCTAAATTTAACTGTTATCATTTCGTACTACACAGCACTAGCACGACAAAATAACACTGTTCGAAAAAGTTTAAACTCTGATAGGAATTCAGAGCACTAATTTTCATTGCTAAAACGAAAAAAAAATTGCAATTTACCTCAAATATGGAGCAAAGATGTGGTTGAAGACCTAT
Source organism: Lithobius niger (assembly GCA_023313725.1). Classification (NCBI taxonomy): domain Eukaryota; kingdom Metazoa; phylum Arthropoda; class Chilopoda; order Lithobiomorpha; family Lithobiidae; genus Lithobius; species Lithobius niger. The sequence goes on along the minus strand of JAHWFP010265602.1, from coordinate 54,552 downwards.
CCGTTTAAGCTTAAGTTTTTAAAGATTACCAAAGGTACTGGACTCGTCGCCAACTGTGATGTCCTAGGCGGAGACACACCTAAGCCCAGTGTGGGCACCAATGGTAATAAATACACGGACTACCAGAGTGTAGGCTACAGCTGATAAGACAGCGAACTTCCTGTTTACGTCTCTTTAAATACAATTGTAACAGGAAGTCATGTGATGCAACTTAATACTATATATAATTATGGAATAGCCTGTTAGTAGTTAAAGGGTATCTTGGTATGGTTAACATATTGACATGAAATTGATGGCTGCCATTGTGGAGCACACAAGTGACGACTCCACACTTGTCATGAATAATAAACAACAACCAGATGCATCGAACGGTGTTGCGGAAATGTTGAGGTAACGATTCACGGTTAATTTCCCCGGTCGCGCCATAGTGCTGCCCTACTTTTACGTTAGGCCTACCATTTTGGGCCAGCGAGCCAGCGATGCCGTTTGTTGACCGGATACAAAAAAACGTTGTTCATTTTCAGTCATATTGCCGATTGAATTTCGGTAGCTTAACACACTAGAATACAATTTTTACGTTCGGAGTGGTCCGGCTTACGTTTCATACTGAGTATTCAGTAATTTGTTAGTCCAGATTTGCGTCGAATCGTCAGACCAAGAACCGCGGCCATGTTGGATCCACACAGCACAGAAATACGTGACGTCAGTGGATTGTGTGCAAATCTTCAGAAAAAAACGGAAATGGTGTTTATTACGTCACACCACGGTGCAAGCTTATTTGCTGATAACAATAATTACAAAAATCCCTGGTGAACCATCTTCTCTTCTAGTCGATTCATATTTGGAAACGGGGGGGGGGGGGGAGTGTGCATTTATTTGCATTAATTAGCTGCATCAAGTGGATGAGTTTATGTTGCGTTCGGTGCAGGATGGAAGATGGGTTGGTGTGATAATTCTACAAATAAGCTTCAGTAATTAGTGATCAAATCTTCGATGTATCTTAACAGCAAGTACTACATAAACTCCTGCTTGCGGTTCAAAATAATACTGTTTGTAGTTTACTGCGTGCTCATGTGAATAAGTGTCGATACGATGACGAGATTGGGTTAAAAATTGAACTAATTCGTGACGTGTAGAACAAGGAGAGTTACTTTTGCTTGATCCAACCAGGTTAATTTTCGAAGGCGCCCAATGACACCAGTTAGTCACGTGACTTCCGGTTAGTAGAGTAAACCTTGCCGTCAGTTAGTCATGTTACTTCCGGGTGCTACAGGAAACCTTGTTGTCACTCTGACATCAGTTGACCTCTGGTTAATAAAGTAAACCTTGACGTTACTTCTGGTTAATTCACAGGAGCCAAAAAATCCCTAGGACCAGGAGAAGGGGGTAACAAAACTCAAATTAAAGGTAGCCAAATACAAGTGTGCCTTTTGTTACTGGTGGTGCCTCTGACCATATCGCATTTACCCTACTACTGCCTACCATACGGTTTGAGTAGTATAGGTACACAAGGATATGAACTGGATGTAGTGGATAGCTCCCAATCCCATAGGATTAACGTTATATTTTGGAACTAGGTCAGCCTATAAACCGAGCCATGCCACCCCGCATTCCTGTAATTTTCCAGAGTAGACGTTTTTTGATGGTGTTATGACGTCATCGCCAAAAAGGTGTTACAATAAATAAAATGTAAATGCATAAATTATTTTTGAAAAATAAATACAGAAACCATACGCACAATTTTGGTTACGGCGTTGTAACATTTTTGGTGAGAATTTGAATATAAAAAACATGTACGTAATGTAGTGTTTTTGAAATAGACAATTTTTGGGGGTTTTAGGCTACTGTCATAAAATTTTTTGCTCCGCTAATTTTCTAACCACCCTTGCCTATATAATAGCAACTGCGATGGTTGTGAATGAATGAAAAAAGGTTGTGTAGTAACAGTTTTTTCCTTCTCTCATCACCTCAAGCCAGCACGTTTCTCACTACAAGGTCGCTTATTCCCTCCCGAGTGATATAGTAACAGCTGTTGATTTTTTCTCGAGACATACGAAAGCACTTTTACTCTCTTCGTGTGCCCAGCCAGAAGGAAATTGAGAAAAGTTATTAGGCTAATGGAGGGACAAAATTTTGTTTAAGTTTTTTTTTTAAAGGAAAGGGTTACCTTAACGAAAACAAATACTTCTTAAAAAATAAATCGAACAGTTCAAAAACTGACCCAGTCAGTTAGGCTACTTCTGGCTTCTCGGAACAGTCTTGCTTTTGGGGTGCAGCTTTCTGTCTCGCTCTCTTCAGCTTTGTTTCCAAGATGATTTCTGATTTGGTGAAGCTTTTTCTCGTGATAGTGGCTATGTTGGTGGGTATTTCGATTTTTTGCTTTTTTGGAGGTCATTATATTTATACCTTCAATAACAATAACGAAGTTGTGCGCAGCGATGAAACAACGGCTTCTGTGATTGCGTCAGTAATGGTTCAGCCAGTAAATGCTCCGTCAGAAAGTGACTCTTTTGATTCAAATTTCGAAGCGTTTCAATCACCAGACCAGCCGCCAGCTACGTTAAGCCACGAATACGACGTACCAGCAACACATTACAGCGAAGTTGTGGACGGCGATGAAATAACTGTTGCTTCACCGTCAGTGATTGTTCAGTCAGCAAATGCTCCGTCAGCGATTGCTCCGTCGGAAAGTGACTCTTTTCATACAAATTTCGAAGCTATTCAATCACCAGACCAGCCGCCAGCTACGTTAAGCCACGAATACGATGTACCAGCAACAAATTACATGAGTACACCAGTTTTAATTCACAACTATGAAGTACCTTTATTCACATCAGCAGCACGGCATTATAGCAGT
>JAHWFP010265602.1:0-46695 GCA_023313725.1 Lithobius niger | reverse complement strand
CGAATAAATACTGTAAAGGTTACTATCCATATTTATTTAACCGCCCCGAAAATTACCAATATCGAGGTATAGTGCCGGATTTACATTATTTTGCAGTCGACTCCATGTTCGACAATGAACGAAGCCGTTGATACGATGGCACGAAGAACAGCGTCGTAATGACATAGTGTGGGATTACAAAACGGAAACTTTAAAATATGCAAAAATTGACGTTTTGATTTTAGCCGAAGTATGCTTGAAGTACAGGCAGCTGATCTTATCGATAGCCCCCCCTGGAACCCTTCCACGAATGCATTACTTTACCTCAAAAGTGTTTAAAGATATTTAAAACGCTTTTTTTACGTTCTAATTCTATAGTAAAGTATAGTAATAGATCCTGACAGACATCACGCGTGCAGGCAGTATTCCAAGGAAGCTATATTGTGGCTGGAATTCCAGTCCAAGTTAAGGCAGATTCACATTCAGCACGCGGCCAAGGGCCATGAACGGCGAATATTAAATAAGTTTTGCGTTGACGGATTTTGCGAATCTGAAGGATTAATTCTGGAATACCAGGGCTGCAAATCCCATGGTTGTTTAAAATGCTGCGAGGATCGAACGCAAAAAAAACCTTATTCGGCGCTTAATATGCAAGAGGCGTACGAATTGACGCTAGCGAAATGTGAAGCCATCTTAAAATACACAAACTATAAATACGAAGAAATGTGGTCGTGTTGTTTTCGCCAGCAGATGCAAATCGACGAACGTCTGCGCGAAATGCGCGATAATTGTAAATGTTAGGCTAATTATCCGGTTTACATGATGTAGTCTGTTTCATAAGTGGAATGAAAAACCGGATTGTTTATTTTTGTTTTGTCTAGCCTTTCATTATACATTAGTTGAAACAAGTAGTTTAAACTATTAAGACGTGTTTGATGATTTTGTATTATTACTTTATTTTGCCTTTTGTAATGAAGCCCTCTGTGTTTTACAACCCCCTGGTGGCCAATGAAAATACTTGTATTGTGATTATGCAAATGAGTTACATAAAGTGTCATGGCTGCCTCCATGAGGTTTGAACTTCAACACAGCTGCAGTTGTCAAGCCTTATTATTTTTGTTTATCTGATGCCATCTATCAATTATCCACATGCTATTTAGAAGATATAGTTTGTCTCATGAATGCCACAGGCAAGTTTATGCAAACAGAGTTTAAAGGACTTCGAAAACTTTTGGTTTTGGGTTGCTTGGACTTTTGGCCTGAATTAACAAGGTTATGGGCCCAGTTTACTTTCAAAGAATGCCTAAGAAGTATACACAGTGAGAATTAAATTGCCCAAAATTATAATTAGCCTACTTCCAATGTTGACGTTGACCTTGACAGTATGGTATGACTTTGACAGTTTGGTGGTATCCTGAAGTAGGATTATCTACTACAAGTCCTGTGGTATTCTGTGGATAGCTTGTGAGGTTGTGCCAGTACTGCTGGTAGCAGTTAATGTCTTTTTGCTAACATGTTGACTGGAGATGAAGACATGTTCACCGGTGGGACAACATTGCGATTTCCTTTACTGACAGACATTAATTATCGGACATGGAAGTTTTATATCAGTATGTTCTTAAGAGAGCGTAGCCTGTATGGATTCATAGATGATACGGAAGTCGCACCCATAGCTGAGGCGTCACGTGCTGAAACGGCTCGATATTCTCAAAGGAAGTCGAGGGCGCTAGCCACAATAGTCTTAGGAGTCAGCGCTCCATTGAAGTCTCTTTTGCAAACAGTTGATACGCCAAAAGAAGCCTGGGATATATTGCAACAAGCATACGAGTCAAAATCTCGAGCGCGTATCGGCCACCTACGGAAGGCCTTTGTCCTATTAAAGATGGAAGATGATGATACCATGGCCCGGTATCTGGCAAAAGTGGTTAATGCAGTAGCAGATTTGACAAAAACAGGAAAAGATATCCCAGACGACGAGATTGCATATCAAATGTTGTGTGGCCTCTCGTCGAATTGGGATTCTGTCACTGAGAGGTTGTACGCCTTATCTGATGCAGACTTTACATCATTAATAGTGAAAGAACGATTGCTATCAGAGTTTGACCGGCGATGTCCCAAAGGAATTGTTAAAACAGCAACAATTGCCCTACAAGCAGTTGTGCCTACACCAGGGAGGCAGGCCAGATATCGAAAACGTAGCCAATCTCGTCATAACAATCGTACGTCTTCACGCCCTAATATCTCAGGCCAGCGTGTACTTGGGTGCTGGAATTGTGGCAAGGAAGGACACTACGCTCGGAACTGTCGCAATCCGAAGAAGTCATCAGTCCGACATGAGGATGATCAGTCAGGGTTTACTAGTGGAAGTGCCTTTTATGCCGAAGCAAATGCAGCATCGGTTAACGTTCAGGAGTGGTACTTGGATACAGCTGCCACGGAACATTTTTGTCCTGACAGAGAATGTTTTACAACTTATCGTGAAGTGTTGTATCCACCTGCAGAAGTAGCCGAAGGAACCTCGTCCGTTGTTGGGATCGGGGATATCAATCTCATTGCCACAGAAAACAATGCCAAGATAATGCTGAAAAACGTCCTGCATGCTCCAAATATGGGTAAGAAATTGTTATCTGGTATCAGATGTTAGTTATCTGGTTTCAATTTGGATCCTACGATAAAGTTATCACAATCCTACGCCCTAATGGTACCCTTTTAGTTCCAGTTCCAGTGAGAGGCAATTTCTTTGTCATGGAAGCACGACAGGCCTCTGAGAATGAAGATATGAACCCCAGTTCAAGGTGTGAGGAGACACCGAGAGTTTTGAACTTTGTAAAAACTAACTTGGCTTCTGTACCCAAACAAGTTGCTATGCCTGTTGAAGTAATCCAGGGAAAGTTGACGAACACAGCCTTATGGCATGAACGGATGGGGCACCCTAATATCCGTGTGCTACGTCAAGCTGCCAAAGACGAGGTAGTTCGAGGATTAAAGCTGTCGTCGGATTCTCCTGATTGTCCGTCTTGTTGTATTGGTAAATCAACCCGCTCCAAACATGTTGTATTTCATGAAAGAAGCACGAAACACTGTCTACAGTTGGTCCATTCAGATGTTTGGGGGCCGTCGCCCATTGTGTCATGTGTGGGCGCCCGATATTTTATATTGTTTACTGATGATTTTTCTCGACGTTCGCAAGTCTTTTTAATGAAAGCCAAGGACGAAGCCTTTGCCTGTTTTGAAAAGTATCGAGCACAAGTAGAGCGTGAGTTGAACCAGAAGATTTGCCGCTTACGGACCGACCAAGGAATGGAATACTGCGCTGGTTATTTCAAATCCAAGTTGGATGCCTTAGGGATTATAGGGGAGAGAACAAATGCCTATAGTCCCGAAATGAACGGCGTTTCCGAACGATTGAATCGTACGCTTTTGGATTCTGTTTGAACATTGTTAACCGCTTCAAAGTTATCTGCAGAAGGGTGGGGTGAACTATTGGTTGCAGCAGTTTATTTAAGGAATCGTTGTCCTCACAGCACATTGAATGGAGAAGTGCCCAATGCAGTATGGTTTAAGAAGAAACCTGCGGTGCACCATCTGCGTCGTTTGGGAAGTCTTTGTTTCGTACATGTGGACAGACCCCATCGCTCGAAACTACAGGGACGTGCACAACTAGGTATTTTAGTGGGATACCCATTACAGACTCGTGGTTACCGTGTTTGGTTACCAGACAAGGTTATGAGGTCAAGGAGACGGCAAGCGTACGCTTCGATGAGAAGCGCTTTGGTGTTGAAGCCCTACGAAATGCTAGGAAAACAGTATTTCAGCCTTTTGAAATGCCGGGTGCTGACCAGGAGCGAGTTTCGCATACCTCTGTCAGTGTGCGTCTTGAGGAGGAAGGATTCTACATTCCACTATTACATGAAGTGGTTCCTGCTCGTGGAGATATTTTGATTGTCCCAGGATGGAGACGTGAAGTTGTCGAAAGGAAGTCCGGTGCCACTACAGGGAAGAAAGATGTCTATTATAGATATTGGGAAGGACCCAGGATGCGCTCATATCATGATGTAAGACGATTCTGTGAAGGGGAGGGGATGCATTACAAGGCAGACATGTTTGATTTTAATAGGAACAATGCCACGCAAGCAATTGGACCTGATGTGGAACAGGATGTCGGAATCCATGTTGAAGTAGGAAACCTGGCTCTCCCAGATAAAACTGTTGCCTACGAAGCACACTGTGCTGAAGTGATTATACCGACGACATACAACGAGGCCATAAATTCCCCTCAAGCCCAAGAATGAAAGAAAGCAATGGATGATGAGGTCTCGGTGCTTGCCCAGCGGGACGTTTTCACTCCTGCACATATGTCCGAGAAACCAGAATCAGCAAAAGTGATAGGATCTCACTGGGTTTACGCCATCAAACGTGATGCATGTGGTGCAATTGCCCGATACCGGGTGAGGTCAGTGGCGGAAGGCTGCTCGCAGCATCCTGGTTTAGGCTATGAGATATATATTCCCCCGTCATAGCATTTACACTTGTCCGGTTCTTCTATGTGCTTTTAGTAGCCTGTCTGGGTTGGGTTACCTGTCATCTTGATGTACGATGTGAGTATCTGTATGCGTATTAAGATAGTGATACCTTCATCTGCCCTGCCCAAGGTTATGCCAGAGGACTTGGTATGATATAGAAGCTACACCGTGCTATGTGTGGCCTTCATCAGTCAGAAAGATTATGGTTCAAAGAGCTAGACAAAGCCTTTATTTCTCTTGGATTCATCAAGTTTATAGCCACAAATTGTGTGTACATCTACAAGTGGCGAGCGATTGTACTGGTCTATGTGGACGATTTGGCCATATTTGCCACGGATTCAAAAATGCTGCACGAAGTTATCAGCATGATCTCTTCAAAGTATGACGTGAAAAACCTTGGAACTTTGCAGAAATTCCTAGGAGTTGAGTTCCAGCAGCTCGAAGGAACTTAGAGTATTCATCAGCGTGGGTATATAGATGCACTGCTCAAAAGATTTTGCTTACCCAGAACTAGGAAAGTGAGTGTCCCAATGGAAGCTGGTGAATATCTCTCTAAAGAGGAGGGGCCAAAGACAGGTTCAGGTGATATTGGCATGCAATTCCGTCAATTGATTGGAGCACTTATGTTTTTAGCATCCCGGTCCAGACCCGACATTTCCTTCGCTGTGACTGCCCTATCAAAGTTCTGTGCAAACCCGTCGCCACATCATTTATTCTTGCTACAAAGAGTGCTTCTGTATGTGTACACAACATGTGATTTAGCTATTCAGTGTGACGTTAGGAACTCGACAGCCCCATCCATCAAGTTTTATGTGGATAGTTCATGAGCGAGCTGCGTTGATGACCGCAAATCTTGGTCCGGTTATGTTTGTCTGTTATCTGGTGTGCCGGTTTCATGGCGTGTGCAGAAGCAAAAATGCCATGCTCTGTCTACAATGGAGGCAGAATTTGTCTCTTTGTCATCGGCCATAACTGAACTGAAGTGGTTGTCAACCATCTGTGCCATCTGTACAAAACATGTCAACTTAAAAGTATAAATTCATCCGGGAAGCCTTAGCTGAAAAGGAGTTCAGTTTAAAAAGAGTGTCAACTCGCGACAATGTCGCAGATGTCTTCACGAAACCTCTTCTGTAAGAACCATTTCTGAGGTTTCGACAAGTGCTTTTATCCTAATGTGCACGTATGCACGAGTATGAAGGATAGATAAAATGGGGCGTTTGTAAATGTTAGGCTAATTATCCGGTTTACATGATGTAGACTGTTTCATAAGTGGAATGAAAAACCGGATTGTTTATTTTTGTTTTGTCTATCCTTTCGTTATACATTAGTTGAAACAAGTAGTTTTAACTATTAAGACGTGTTTGATGATTTTGTATTATTACTTTATTTTGCCTTTTGTAATGAAGCCCTCTGTGTTTTACTACCCCCTGGTGGCCAATGAAAATACTTGTATTGTGATTATGCAAATGAGTTACATAAAGTGTCATGGCTGCCTCCATGAGGTTTGAGCTTCAACACAGCTGCAGTTGTCAAGCCTTATTATTTTTGTTTATCTGATGCCATCCATCAATTATCCACATGCTATTTAGAAGATATAGTTTGGCTGATGAATACCACAGGCAAGTTTATGCAAACAGAGTTTAAAGGACTTAAAAAATTTTTGGTTTTGGGTTGCTTGGACTTTTGGCCTGACAAGATGTTGGGATGTTCTTAGTGCAAATCCACTGCCTACTCTACAGAATTAACAATAATTACGGCAATGGTGAGGCCATCCGCCCAGCGATGCGTACATGGGAGGGAGGGTGGAGGCCTACGTGCTGTATGCTTCCATATGCGAGGACGAACTCATCGATCTCATCGACATAACTTCCCTTTACCCTTTCGTAATGTTTACAAAAAAATTCTTTTATGGGGACTACAAGATTTACACTAAATTTAGGAATCTAGATATAAGCAAGTTCTTCGGCATAGTACCGTGTACTATTCTACCCCCAAGAAAACTCATGTTCCCAACGCTAGGCTATCGCCACAACAAAAAACTATATTTTGGTTTATGCAGGACGTGTATAGTGGAGCAGCCAGAAGCCGAATGCGACCATTCTTGGAAACAAAACGTCCGTCCGTCTGGACAACCATCGAACTAAAACGTGCCATTAAAGACGGTTATCAATTAACTTCCATTCGAGAGGTGTGGCATTTCCCTAAAACGTGCATTTATAAGCCAGGAATACAAGAAGGTCTTTTTTCCGAGTACGTCAAACAATTCATGGAATACATATATTTAAATTCTGGATTCCCAGCCGATTGCGTCACTCTCGACCAAAAGCGGCAGTACGTAGCCAGCATCAAATTATGCGATGACATAGATTTAGATATTGATAAAATTTCGTACAATGCTGGTGCCAGGTTCGTTTCTAAAATATTTCTAAACTCTTTGTCAGGTAAGGTGGCGCAGCGAGACAATAGGCTCAACACAAAATATTGTAAAAGCGCCAGCGAACTTTTCCAGGTGCTGCAAAACGATGCCAATATTATTTCCAGCATTGATTTCGAGGGAGGGCCCGGCCACCCCATCGCAGTTTTTAAATACAGAAATAATCACGAGTTAGGCGAAGAAAGCAACAATGTCAACGTATAGTTGAGTGCCTTCATAACAGCGTATGAACGTTTGGAATTGTTAAAAGTGATAAGGAGTATCGACCCTTCCCGTATTTTTTATGTAGACACGGATTCATGTTTTTACAAAATAAATGTTACCGAGGCGTCCCCACCAATTCTCATAGAAGACAGATTGGGTTGTATGACCCGAGACTTGAGTAAATATGGAGCAAATTAGTTTATTTCTGAGTTTTGCTCCGGCGGACCGAAAAATTACTCTTACAAATTTTATAACGCTAACTAAGACAAGTACCACACGGTAACGAAGGTGGCTTCCCTCTAGATTTCCGTACCAGTCGTAAAATTAATTTCGACGTCATTAAAGCTATGTCACGTGCCACTGACAGAGAGATGATAGTGAAAACGACTAACCCTAGCAAAATAGTCAATAAAAATCATTACATATTCACGATGAAACTGGAAAAAAGTACCGTTTCGTTACTGATAAGCGTAAATTCTTTAGCGACTACACTTTGTTGCCTTGGGGGTACTGACCACCATCTTTTAAATTTTTGTGCGTTTTTTTTTATTTCAGGTAGGCAAAACAAAAAAAAACAAAACAAAAATGGCAGTATTCTCCGATTTTCTAAGACAGCCTTTGCCTTACCCTCGTAGGAAAAATTTCATTCCATATTTAGATATAGATTACTACAATAATTTCGCCGCCGGTAGTAAAGAACGAGCCGATTCTTTATTGGAAGCTTTAGGGTGAGAGATTTTCTCTTATCCTTTAACGTTCGGTACTTTGCCGACTAGGTGGCGTACCTTGGACACCAGCGTTACAAAATATTCGTGAGTACTTGGAGTATGCCCTGGACGAAACATTTAATTTCGCTCACGTCTGTCGTCACTATGGCAACGACAGCAGCTCCAGCTCCATCTTTTAAATTTTTGTGTGTTTTTTTTTTATTTCAGGTAGGCAAAACAAAAAAAAACAAAAAAAAAATGGCAGTATTCTCCGATTTTCTAAGACAGCCTTTGCCTTACCCTCGTAGGAAAAATTTCATTCCATATTTAGATATAGATTACTACAATAATTTCGCCGCCGGTAGTAAAGAACGAGCCGATTCTTTATTGGAAGCTTTAGGGTGAGAGATTTTCTCTTATCCTTTAACGTTCGGTACTTTGCCGACTAGGTGGCGTACCTTGGACACCAGCGTTACAAAATCTTCGTGAGTACTTGGAGTATGCCCTGGACGAAACATTTAATTTCGCTCACGTCTGTCGTCACTATGGCAACGACAGCAGCTCCAGTTACGAATGCAATAACGAGTTAGCATTTCTGGTAACTGCACCCATAGCCATCGTTTCTTTAGGCGTCACTAGACACGTTTATTTTAGGAACCTGAAATACCCTCATGTCACCATAACTTTACCTTTTGAACACGGTAGCCTAACTGTATGACATTTCCCAACTAATCTCCATTACGAAAGATCCATCTTAAAAAATCCTTATATAACAGGTTCCTTCCTAACTTTAACCTTTCTCCGTCACGCGTGATTTCCCCCCCCCCCATTTCCCCCACCTCCCCTGCGGGGAGGGGGGGAGGAGGGGTGGGCGGGCAGGCCTCCCTATGCGCTGCGCGCATACCTATGCCAAAGGCATACCCCCCCCCCACACACACACACGACAAGCATTATAAGACGAATTTTTTTTAGATGGATTTGGACAGTTTATTCCCGTATAGGCTCTTCGAAACAGACGTGCCGTGGCACGAACCGATCAGGCGAGACGAATACGTAAAAATAATGAAAATGTTTAGTCAGAGAGATTCGAAAATTCTGTACAAAGCTATCGACGCAAACGTTAAGTGGACGTGTAGCAGCAACCAGTACGGTTTTAGCGGTGATCATACACGAAGCAACGTGTTTTACGGGAACTGGGACCCTCGTAACATAAATGACGAATACTTCGAACTACAACCCGAAGTTATGCTACCTTGGAATTCTTTACTTAAAGATATAAACTCGAAAATAGTGTCTTTATTCTCTAAAGGCGGATTGTACGATTACGTCATGCTGTCTAAATATAATAAGCATTTGGATGCGTGGGCGTACAGAGGCGGAGATAGGTACGACGAAGATTTCGCCGCTTTGGTATTAGGTCACTCGAGACTAGTTGAATACCACACGGACGAAGGCAAAGGCCACGCGAAAATCGAAGTATTCCCCGGAGATAATAATAATAATAATAATATACAATTCACCACAGAAGTGGTAGGAGGTCAGAAGGGTGGTGAGCCACTTACACTGGTCCTTAAAAATTTTAGTAAAAAGAATGACTAATGTGTCAGAATTGGACGCTTAAGAAATTTAACAAGGTCTGGGTACTTGAGACGTCGTTTAAAAAAGTTTAGATTTGGGGCATCTACCACTTCCGCTGGAAGAGCGTTCCAAATGGGGACAGTCCGAACGGAGAAAAAATTTCGGCGACAGTCAAGTCGGGAAGCCGGGTATGATAATTTCCAGCCATGACCACGGGTGTTGATGCTTAGTGGGGCCAAATCGAAAAGAGGAAGATCGATACCAACTAAACCGTGAAGAATCTTGTAAACCATTATGAGGTCAAATTTCAGTCTACGAAATTCGAGTGTTTCGAGGCCAGACCTACGTAGTCTTTCCTCATAGCAAAAATCTCTGAATCCTGGGAGAGCCTTAGTGAATCGCCTCTGCACGAGTTCAAGCAAATCAATGTCACGAACTAAATAAGGGGACCAGACTGGGGTGGCAAACTCCAGCAGGGGTCGAACAAATACCTTATAAGCTCAAATCTTTGTAGAGATGTTTCCTGATTTAAAGCATCTGTTAATGATTGCCCATCGTGAAAAGGCTGTAGCGCAGATTTTGCTACAATGTAGTGATGATTTAAGGTCACTTGAAAGCCAAATACCGAGGTCGCGAACCTCTGTGGAAGTCTGTAGTAAGTTATCTGCAAGCAGGTAGTCATTTTGTGGCTCATAGTTTCCAACACGTAGTGTGTGGCATTTGTGGATAGAGAGTGGAAGTTACCATGTATGGGACCACTGTACAACTTTACGAATTTCGGTCTCCAATGCACGGTTGCAACCAACAGATAGAATTTCGGATCCAATTTTCAAATCATCGGCAAATTTATACCCGAAACTGTTTTCCCTGGTAAGGTCAAGATCATTTAAGTAGATCAGAAAGAGAATTGGGCTCAGGACAGATCCCTGTGGGACACCACTAGGAACACTTGTCCAGGACGAGGATGTATCGCCCACGATTACCCGTTGAGTTCTGTCAGCCAGGAAAGACTCTAGCCACTTTCCAAGGTCACCGGTAATACCACACCCTCCAATTTCAGGAGGAGTTTTCGGTGAATGACTGACTCAAATGCCTTTTTAAAGTCGAAGTATACCAAGTCCAATGGTATTTCAAGGTCCCGCGCGCTCGTACATCTCTCGAGTACAGCCAGCAATTGGTGTGTCGCTGATCTGCCTGGGAGAAAACCAAACTGATCGCTTTTGATGATAGAGTACTTGTCAAAGAAATTTAGCAAGGTGTCGCGAATGATAGATTCCATAGTTTTACAAGCCACGCTATTAAGCTCGATCGGTCTGTAAATAGACGGATCAGATGTAGATCCCTTTTTAAAAACGGGGACTACATTTGCCTTGAGCCAAGGTTCTGGCAATTTGCCCTGAGAGTAAGAAATGGAAAACAACCTAGATAATGGGTAGATGATATTTTTAGCAATTTCTTTAAAAAGGAACGCAGAAAAACCGTCCGGGCCACATGACTTACTTGGTTTTAACTTGTGCAGAGATTTCAAAACCAATTCTGGTGTAAAAACAGTTTGTGGGCACGAAACACCCAAAGTAGTTAACTTACGTCTGGCGGTGACGGTAGATTCGTCATCTAAAATACTATTTGACGCAAATATATCACAAAACTGTCACGGTGAGCGCTGCATTTCAGCACTCCCCGTTCCACCCATAACACCCCTAATGTACTATGAATAGAATCTCCTTTTGTAATGCGCATGCGTGCGCGCGAGAGCTGGTAAACGGAAGTGAACAGATTGTAATTGTAGTTGTGCAACTCGTTTGTTACCCGCTGGTCGGGATTGTGTAAGCTGTTTTATGAACTAAAGTCTAATGCTGTTAAACTTGAAAGCTCTTTATTGGAAACCGTTACGTGATGTCCGGGGTCACACGGAATAGGTGACAATTGGCGCCCAAACAAAAACAGGACCTAAAATATTGCAACCCGTCTTTTGAATTCGTAGCTTTGCTTTTGACATTTTACTGTCTAGGTTTCGTTTTCGTTTTTCAGAATGCCTAACCAAATCACGGAGGAAGCGTCGCTCACATGTCTGCCTGGAATTTGTTGCTAAAATGGATATTTTCGAATAACCCTCGAATTTAACAAATTAGAGATTAAAGTTGATGAACGACAGCAAGTTGATGCAATAAAGGAAAAAATGCTCAAAGACCAAAGAAACCATTTGTCAAACAAACCCATTTCTTCAATTGAGCAACTCATGCATGAAGTGAATGTTATGCCTAGGTACCTAAGATTTCCTGAAGTAACTCAGAGGACAGCATCCAATTATCAACAAAACAAATCATACAGCCAACAAAATACAGTGAATGCTAGTAAACAAAATCCAGTGCTACAAAATAAATCTTCTCTAGCTTCAAATCAAGCTGCAAAAAGTCAAGAAACTAAATCGGCACCAGCTTCAAACGATAAAATTGCTGCTTCTGAGGAATTGAATCCCAATGCAGCATCTTTTCAAACCAGAACTTCGCAGAACAGGGAGCAACTTCAAAATAGACGTAGACCTAGGAATTTCAATTGCTACAAGTGTAATGAAGAGGGACATTTTTCAAGAAATTGTCCACATCCCAAGCAAAACAAACCAAGATTTATGATGCTTGGAGAGAATTTAGAACTGCTAACTATTCCTGTGCATTGTAAAATAAATTTTTTTGCCGAGCTTGACTCGGGGTCCTTGCATAATAACATTAAAAGATCATGGCAGCAATTCATAGCACCACAAGCTTTGATACAGGAGTATGATGGTCCACCGGTACAGTTAGGAGATGGCAAGGAGATTTTTCCTATAGGATTGATTAAAATTAAATTACTTGTTCATGGTGTACATAAGTGGGTCAACTTTCGAATTTTTGAAGAACTGGCATCAGACTGCATTTTAGGTAGAGAATTTCTCAAACAATTCCAAATTGTTGTAGATCATGCAAATGATAGGGGTTACTTTTCTCACGACCCCAGTTTTGTGTTTCCACTTTCATATCGAAGTACAAAAAGCATAGCTCCGGAAAACAATCCAATGTGGCGTATTGCTGAACATGATACAACCAGACAGTTCAATCAACTTACTACAGAACAATTTTCAGAGCTACAGCAAGTTCTTAATGACCACAAAGATAGATTTATAAGCAAACCTGGAAAAATCGATATACTGGAACACGAGATTAAGTTTAAAGACAAGCCTCAACCGAAAGCCCAGCAACATTATCAAACATCGTTGAAGACGAAACGTGAAACAGAAGTTATCATTGACAAGCTCCTTGAAGATGAACTAATTGAGCCTGCGAATAGTGAATGGGGTTCACCCTTCTTTTTAAAAACAAAGAAAAATGGCTCAAAGCGTCCCGTACTAGACTATAGGTGGTTAAACTCGCAGATCAAGGATGACAAATTTTCTATTCCAACTGTGGATGAAGTTTTCCAGTTCCTTTCAGGCAAAAAATTTGTCTCTATCCTTGATGGCAACTCCGGCTTCCATCAAATTCCTCTACACAGAGATTCGATGGATTGTACCACTTTTGTTACACATATGGGTTCCTTTAAATGGCGTGTTTTACCTTTTGGATTAAAAAACAGTACTGCAGAATTCTCGAGAGCTATGAGAAAGATTCTAGGAGACCTCATAGGTAGAACTTGTATCGTATATATTGATGACATCATAATAGCTTCATGTACATGGCAAGAACACGTGGAAGCCATTAAGAAGATACTTGGAAGATTCAGAGAACACAACTTCACTTTAAAGAAAGAAAAATGCAACTATTGTTTGCCCGAGATGACCATTTTGGGACATAAATTCAGTGCTGATGGAGTTTCAATGAGTGACACTCAAGCTGCTGCAATTAGAAACTTTCCTTTGCCAAATACGAGAAAGAAGTTAATGAGATTTCTGGGTATGACCAATTTCCTACGAAGATTTATAGTGGATTATGCAGACATAGCTAAGGAACTGTATGATTTAACTTCTTCAAAGAAGATTTTCAAGTGGGAAAAACATCATACCAAGGCTTTTGAAACACTAAAACAGAAATTGCTCACTTCTGACATGCTTCAGTTACCAGATTTCTCGTATCCTTTTGTAATAGAAACGGATGCTTCGCAGATTGGAATCGCCGGGATACTTTCGCAAAGAATTGGTGAAGAAACAAGCATCATAGAATTCTACAACAGGTCTTTGAAGCCTAGAGAGATTAACTGGACAGCTTTTGAAAAAGAAGCATTGGCTGTTATTGAATGTATTCATAAATGGAGAGCGTACATTGAAGGTACTCATTTTGTAATAATAACAGACAATGAAGCTTTAAAATGGGTGCTAAGCAACAAGAAAACTGCAGGCAAAACTGCCAGATGGGCCATAAAGCTGCAGTCTTATAACTACACAGTGATTCATCGCAAAGGCAAAGACAATTTATTGGCTGATGTTTTATCTAGAGAAGTACAGCAACTTCATTACCTTCGAGATAACACTATCATTGATCTCAAGGATAAAGAAATGTTACTAAGTGAGCAGGATAATGACAAGAAGATACTTAGAATAAAGTCTGTGTTTCAGGATCCAGTGAACTCGCATAGGATGGAGACAGCTAAGTTCATTAAAATGTGTCATGAAAAGTTCATTATACATGAACAGTTGCTTTACTACAAGGATCCAGTTGCTCCAAGAAGACAACGAGAAGAAGATGCTTGGAGAATTTATGTTCCGGAACAGCTGAGGCTAACTTTTTTGTCTCTGAATCATGATCATCCATATGCAGGGCATCTCGGAATTACAAAAACCTTGTATAGGCTAAGGAATATTGCATATTCCCCAGGTCTTTTCAGCCAGGTTAAAGACTATGTGAGATCTTGTCCACAATGTCAAATGAACAAGCATTCGCAAAGGAAACTTGCGGGCTTAATGCAACCAGTTGTTCCTGGCTACCCAATGCACATCTTAGGAATAGATTTCATTGGACCATTGCCTGAATCGACAAACAAACAAAAGTACATTTTGACCATTTTAGATTATTTTACTAAGTTTGTTTGGTTCATTCCAACAAAATTTTGTAAAGCCAAGACCGCAGCAATAATGTTATGGAAACGTGTGTTAATGGAGCATGGCTCAGCAAGATATATCATTTCCGACAATGGTAGTGCTTTCGTGGCTAAAATGTTTGAAGAACTGTTACATTTCTCTGGAATCCATCATAGGAGAATAACGGCCTATCACCCACAATCTAATGCTTCGGAGAGGGCCAACAGGACAATAAAAGCTTGTTTAAGATCTTTCATTAGCCAGCATCAAGAAGACTGGGCAAACTTTCTTCCAGCCTTACAATATGCAATCAGAACTGTGGTCCATGACAGTACAGGAGAAACTCCATATTTTTTAATGCATGGAAGAGATCCTCAAACGTTTCTTAAAGCATTATGTCTTCCAGAAAATAGCAGTAATCAAACAATAGAAGAATTTCTGCAAGAAAAGAAACAGGTTTTGGATGAAGTGTGGGACATAGCCGCAGCTCATCTAAGTGAATCTGCAAGAAATTCAGCTATAGCCTACAACAAAAAGAGGCAACCTGTATCTTTTGAGACGAATGATCTGGTCAAGGTTAAGTCATGTCACATCTAACAAGGAAAAGGGAATAACTAAAAAATTAAGTAATGTGTATACAGGTCCTTACCGGGTCATTGTTAAAAAATCCCCTGTAAATTATGTGTTGGCTCCTATCAACGACAGAAGCAACAGCAAGACATTTAATGTGGAGCACATTTTCCCATACTATGATCCACTCACCATGGACCGTAGAGGTCAGCCAGAAGACTGGGAACCGATTCTGAAGAGAAATGACCAATATGTACAAATGACACCATCCGTTCAAGATGGGTCTTCAATAGAGTCAAGCGATAATGAAGATGAGAATATCCTGGAAGAAGAAAGTCTGGATGAAGATATAGTAGAAAAAATGATTTCAGAACATGAAGAACAAGACGACGACATCATGGAAGAGGAAAATCTAGAAGGAGATACGGATGAAGACTACCTTCCAGAGGAAGATGCCGATTCAGATGATTCGAATGTGAACGATGTTAATATGGAGCAACCATTAGTAAGGCCAAAAAGGACGATTAAGAAGCCTTCTAGGTATGAATTGTTTCGTATGGCTGAAGAAGAGTCCTGTTGGAATCAACTTCCGACCTATGGTGTTACGAATGAAGACTGGTATGCAGGAAACTAATATTTGCATTACTTAACATCATTTATTTAAAAAAAAAAAAAATTTAAAACAAAACTAAGTCAATTCTGTGTTTCCACTATGTGAAGAACAGGCATTCTTGAGACGGCTGGTTCTCGTAGGGTTTTCTTCGACAGAACGTAAGACAAAAAACTTCGTCATGAAGTAGTAAGGATACGATGAAGATGAAGCCAACCTTGAAGTTTCTCTTGGAGGGAATGCAGTAGTAGACATTTTGGAAGCTGTGAATCGCAGTGTAAAAAAAAAAAAAGGACAAGTGACATTGTGTTTTGTTCATAACCATTCTTGTGTGTATAACATGGTGCTTAGCTGTTTGTTACGATCTTCTTTGGAAACTTGCTAATACATTTTTCGATTCACTAATTAAGGGAGGGGGAGCAGTGTCACGGTGAGCGCTGCATTTCAGCACTCCCGTTCCACCCATAACACCCCTAATGTACTATGAATAGAATCTCCTTTTGTAATGCGCATGCGTGCGCGCGAGAGCTGGTAAACGGAAGTGAACAGATTGTAATTGTAGTTGTGCAATTCGTTTGTTACCCGCTGGTCGGGATTGTGTAAGCTGTTTTATGAACTAAAGTCTAATGCTGTTAAACTTGAAAGCTCTTTATTGGAAACCGTTACGTGATGTCCGGGGTCACACGGAATAGGTGACAAAACAATTGTGCTTTGTCCTGACTGTCTGTAAGGAATGAATTTCCAGATTTCAGAGGTGGTATCTTTCACGATTTAGAATTTTGTTTCCTAAAAAGTTTAAAAAGAGCAGCCTGGTTTCCCTCACGGAGGGTCGAAATTTCGTTAGCCGAATGCCATGCTTCAACAGCATTCGAATATTCAATCTGGGCGTTTTTGTAAGCAAGTAGGGCTTCATTGCTGTGGAGTTTCTTACAATTTCGCCATTTTTTAAGTTTAACTCTTTGGAGCTTCCGTATATGGCTTGGTGTAGGATTTTTTTTTTAAAACTTTGTGTTGAAGCAGCGTGTGGCTGGTTTTGGCTTAAAGCCACATGGCCAGCAAGTACCTTTTGAAAGCATGACCAAGCATTTCCAATATCTTGGTGAATATCGAAAATCAGTTTTTCCCAGTCAACGCCCGAGAGTGACGCACGGAGACTATTCATATCGATCTTCCCCTTGTGTAAGAAACCAATGGGTTTAGAATTTTAAAAAGCTTCCTTATCTGAATAGGTTAAATTTAGAGAGAAGTTGACAGCACAGTGGTCGCTGTTTCCGATGTGTGCACCCACACAGATGTCAAAAACCAGGCGATCGTCGTTTGAAAAAATAAGGTCAAGTATATTCTCCCCTCTGGTTGGTTTGTCCACTAATTGACTCAGACCGAGTGGAGCAATGAGATCAAGAAAATATCTGTGGTTTGTGTCACTGGCACAATTTAGATCCCAGTTGACCGTCGAAAGGTTGTAATCACCTAGTACGATGTTTGAATGTTCAGGGTTAAAATTGTCGACAATAGATTCGCAGAGGTTTAGGATTTCGCTCTTACAGTGACTGTTTGGTAGATACCCCAAAATGAAAGTAATTTGGTGGGTTGGCATGGACATGGTAATGCATTCGCAGGTGAGGGCTGTGTTAACCAAAACCAGTGGTAGTTCCACCCTGTGAATAATGAGGACCCCTCCCCCCTACCACCCCTATCGCGTCTAATTACAGTATATAGTCTAGGATCCACAATCATTGCGTCAGTAAAATTTGCAGTCAACCATGACTCGACAATAAAAAAAATGTCAAAAATGTTTCTATTTATAAGTGAGCGCAGGGAGCCAATATTCCGGCAAATGCTTCTAGCATTGAAGGAAATGCAGGTAAGATGATGAGTAGGCGACTGTTGTACGGTGTTGGCACTGGCAAGATCACCCGTTAAGCAAATCGTTTTCCGGAGCTGCATGGACACGGAGAATCTCCAACTGCAGGGCAGCCTTACCTTTAGCTGTAAGATGGATGCAGTCCCTTGCCATCATAGTATGATCCTCCCAGAGTTGCTTATCGACAGATATAAACGAAAAATTGTTTTCCACACACATGAGTCTAAAAAGGGAATTAACATGAACAACCTTCTTGTCAGATTCCACATTTGCCACACCTAGACGTGGTGGCAATCCAAGAAAGGTTACTTTAGCCTCGGGATGTTTTGCCCTAATTGACGCACCAAAATCATGTAATGAGAAGACGATGCGGTTTGGAGAGATGGTATCTTCAATATCGTTTGAGCCTGCCGAAATGATGAAAGTGCCTGTGGGGTCACTGTTTGCAAGGACGAGTTCCAGTTTTGAGACAAGATGGCACGTTTTAAAACCAGGGATAGTCCACGTCTTCGAGCCAATGTGGCTGCTTCCTCGTAGATTTCTTAGATGGGAATCGCCGATTATAGTGGTTTGCCCTGCCCACGAGTGTGTAAGTACATTGCTTTTCATTTGTTCAACGATATCCGAAGTAGAATGGCCGTTCCTTTTGTCAGTCTTTGCCATCTCATCAAGTTCTTTTAACTTGTTTTTAGCCTCGCAGAGTTCATTTATACATTAGGCTTTTTTATACTGGTTGGTGCTTCGCCAGGATTACTGTTTCCAGCGCACTTGGGGTACTGTTGCACTTTTTCGGCACTGCCACACTTCCTCCTTCCTCTTCCCCTTCTTGTGGTGATATTTCTGTGGAGTTGGTCAGAGAAAGGCACATTAGTGCTAGATGGATTTGTATTCGTGACAACTTTCTTGACATCTTTGTCCAAATGAGCAGATAGGAGCTCAATGTCAGAGTTTTCAGAAGATCGTAGTTTAATCAAGAGACTTGAATTTTCTGTAGAATTTATCACTCGAGTAAGTACTATTCCATCGTCTTGGGTCTGGGCATTGACCGCTTTTGCAGCTTCTTCAGGCCGTGAACTAAATAACTCTTGAATTTTTTTCACATGTGTTTCCATTTCCTTTGAAATTCCATTTGTAAAGTCGTTTAGCATGAGGGTTTGTTTGGCAAAGAAATCCGATGTCCATTTCTCGAAAAGCGTTTTGAAGTTTTCGAAGCGGGAATCCAGTTCGGTGTTGATTTGTGGAGTGATATTCACCATCTTGGCACTAATTTCTTCGAGATCGATGTCTTTTTCCAACCTGAATTCGTCCAGACGGTTTAGTAGACTCACAGAAAGATCATGAAGTTCTGGGAAGTGTTGATAACTTATTCGGTGCATTTGGTTCTTTAAAGAGTGTCGTCTGCAACGATTTACCCGTCATGTCGGCAGGCGTAATCGGAGATGGCAGTTGGCTGGAGGAGTGAGACTCAACAGTGTCAAAAAGGAGTGAGCGTCTTCTGTTTCTTCTTTCTTTAGAAAAGGGTGGTTTGAGGAAAAACTCTTCCATTTCAATTCAAAACAATGTAGAGAAAGTGGAACGAAGAAAAAAAAATTTTGGTCAAAAATTGGTGGAAAAAAAGTTCTTTACTTCCTTGATCCTGTTGCTGGGATCGAACTCACAAATTCAGGAATCGAGATGGCGGCCCCCACAGTATCGAAATTGGACACGCCTAACGGTAAACAAAACGTGCATAGGGACACACACACTCCAGAATATGATTTACCTGAACTCTGGAGATTCATGTGTCCATTTAAAGTCAAATGAATATTACAGGCGTCTCACAACATGGCAAAATGTGGGCGAAATGTAGGCACAAACTGGATGTCATTCGTTTCACCATTAATAAATAAATTAATCGATGTAATCTATTACTAAAAAAAAAACCAGGTACCTTAATTTCACGGCCGATGAGGGCGTTCCCGCTATAGATTTAGTGTTTCAATGCAATTGACCGTAAGGACGTACTGGCCCCCCCCCCCCCCCCACCCCCCAAAAAATACAACATTTTTTTTTATGCATTTCATCAGTCATGTGTTTGCCGAAAATGCATCGTGAAGAGGGAGTGGTGGCAGCTGAGTAGCTCGATAGCGTAGAAGCAGCAGCAGCCACAGTTGAATTAGCTTTATACACCGCACTGGGGCGTGAAACTACGTTTACTCATAACTGGCCGCACGATGATTATAACAGAGCTCCCACATTCATGGCCAGAGCAGGCTTCTATCGTGCACGGGGCTACGACGGGGTCAGATGTATTTATTGTAATGTTGCAGTCCGTTACTGGGAACTAAACGACTTCCCCTTGTTAGAACATTTTCGGTGGTCGCAAAATTGTTGGTTTTTACGCGTGTTTCCTGCTGGTACATTTAGTAACGACAAAAAAACCATAATGCAACAAAACGGTTGGGAACCACCGCACGATGTTATACCGATGATCGGTGAAGATGTGGTTGACGCACCACCACCACCATATTGTTACCATTGTCATAAGGCAGACAATGACGATCCTTACGATTGTTGTCATTGCGGCGAATTCAAATATTACTTTTGCGGGCACTGCTTCCACCCTAGTTATCACCGTCCCATAACGGCCGAAGACGGCTCCAAATGTTGTTGTCCGCTACGGTGTGAACGTGTCGACAAAATTATAATTTGTTGCACCTATTGGTTTTGCAACATGACGGAAATACCTCACAAACTCCACTGCTGCCACTGCCCCTATGGCTTGAAAGAAGAAGAAAAATTTGATTTTGATTTGTCTAATTTGTCCATCTAGTTTGCACCTTTTTTTTGTGTGCCGGCGTTCCGTACTATATGTTGTATTTAAATAATCGTTTAATTTGTGCTTAATTTTATTTAGATATACTCAATTAGAAAAAGGACTAACTGGTTTTTCTTTCTTATTTAAATTAGAAAAGAATTTTAAGAAAATAACGAAGCATTAAAAAAATCGCTTCTCTCCCCCCCAAAAAAAAAATAGTATATACGATCTAACTGCAGCTGCAACAAAAAAAAGTGAGCAATCATGGATGGATCCAACATTATTTATTGACCGGAGGAAGTCTTATTTTGCCATTCTATTGACTTCCATCTTATCAGTCTGTCTGCTCAGTTTCATGGTTTGGCTCATTGCCATAGAAGCATTAGTCAACAAACCTGTTGGTCTGTCCCATCGCATTAATTTCAAACAGTTTTGTTTAGGTTACGTTAAAGACAGCGAAACGGTTTTGGTGCCTCTGCAATTTCCACCCGAATTTCAGCACTATCTCGAAGACACAAATTACACATTTAACCTGGTAGATCCATTTAATGACGAGGTAAACATTTGCTCAGTAGTGCCACATTTTCTCACGATCTGTAGCGCGGTTGAAGATGTATGCATTACTTATTCTAGCGGTGAATTCTGTTCTTTACTTTTGGCATTAGGAAATTATCACCAATAATGGCTGCTGCAGAAATAGATAACTTTATTCAAGTCGTTCATCCTAGCAATTTGTTAATATCAAGTCCTAGCAGAATTGGGAAAACAGAATTTGTGAAGAAATTTATTTTACACAATAAACAACTCTTGGTGCCTAACGTGCGAGAGATTATTTGGTGTTGCAGCATAAATCAAAGTTAGCAACAACAATTTGGGGAAGACGGTAAGTTTACGTCAGAAATTCCTAATCCTAATCAATTAAATCGTAATATAAGTAGGTTAATTATTTTTGATGACTGGATGGACAGTTCGAGTCACACTCAGGAGCAGATAGTGAAATATTTTACACGTTTTGGCCATCACACAAATAGTAGCGTGGCCTACATAGTACAGAACATTTTCTACGGTGGTAAACATCACAGAACTTTGAGCTTAAATAGTCATTATTTTGTGCTGTTCAAGAACTTGCGCGATCCAACTCAGATCACTAGATTAGGATCGCAGCTCTACCCTAAGCAAAGCAATTATTTCAGAGCTGCATTCGATGATGCCACTAAAAAGGCTTACGGGTACTTACTCGTAGACTTAAAAACATCGCACGACTCGTTATGCCTCAGAACGAACATTTTTCCCGAGTGACAACATTCCTCTTATCTTCCTACCTTCCTCCATTGCTACCAAAATGCGAAAATTACATCGTAATCGCTACTTGCTAGCGGCGCTTTGTGAATTAACGCCAAAACAACGTAAATTATTGCTGACTAATGCAACCGAAGGTCAGGTCGAATGTTTATTAGAAATTGCGCTTAATTTACTTAACCGTAACCTTCCAGTCATTGAATCAGCCAGAAGTAAGCTGAAAAGGTACCGAAAAGCAATTCGTGCGCTTGCATGCCCAAAAAATTCCATTAAAAAGCGACGAAAAATATTAACGCAAAAAGGCGGCATCCTCCCTATCCTTCCTTTTCCTGAAGCCAGCTTTAGGTTTGTTAGGTGGTCTGCTAGGCGGAAGTTTGTTTATTAATAAATAATTTTTTTAAATGGCACAAAAAGTATTCCTAGTTCCTGAGCATGTTTTAGCGTCACAGCCAGCTGACAGTACAGTTGCGACATCAGCCAAACCGCACGGCTTCACTTATGAAGTACGAGGTGGTATTTAAATAAGCTTAAAGCCATTGAACGCGAAATCCAGGAGTTAACTAATACCACGCACATCTCTGATGACCAGAAAATAGCTCTAATTAATCAGTGACGAATGCAATTACAGACTTTCCAAACGCAGTTCAGGCTAGGATCATCAACAGTGCCGTCGATAGTTGCCACCGCCGCCGCCACATCGAGTAGCAAAGCCAGTGCACCAACAAAAACCGTACAAAAAACGAAACTGCTAACAGAGGAGGGTGCTGACGGTGTAGAAAAGTCTTCCAAACACGTTGATACTAGTTTAATGCAAGCCGAAGATTATGACGCTGATCTTGAAAATGTTGAACCGCCTCTGAGACTACGGCTAAGACGCAATAGAAAGCCTGATTTTAATTGGCAAACTATAGCCAAGTACCATAGGAATAAAAATTGAACGAATACTTGGACAGCATTTACCATGACGTCGCGCATCCTGCATCTTATTCTAGCGCTAAGCAGTTACATCATGCTGCTAGAAAAGATGGGCGCCCCTACACGCTGAAACAAATCCAGGGATGGTTACTAGATCAAGATTCTTTCACGTTACACAGACCACGACGCGTGAGGTTCCCTAAACTAAAAACTATAGCCTCTGGACTTAACGATCAATACCAATGTGATCTCTTAGACGTGCGGTCTTTAAAATCGTATAATTTGAATTTTTCCTATATTCTAGTGTGCTTGGATATTTTTTCGAGGAAAGCCGCTACCGAACCACTTAAATCAAAAACAGGCGAAGCGATACTTAAAGGGTTTGAGTCGTTGTTTAAGCGCGTAGACTATCCTTTTCTGGTCCAATTCGACAAAGGGAAAGAATTTTTGAATACTCAAGTCAACGACTACTTAAAAAAACAAAGATATCTTTTGTTTACGAGCAAAGACTACGTCACGAAACTGCGCTAGTAGAACGCTTTAATCGCACGCTAATGACAAAAATTCATGTTATTTTAGTCACAACAATACGTGCAAATGGATCGACGTTTTACAGCCCATTACGACAATTATAACAATACGGTGCATAGAGTAACAAACATGGCTCCAAACGAAGTCAAGTACGAAAACCAGTCACGTTTGTGGCTGCGACTTCACGGTGATGAACCATTCGTCAAAACGTACTTCTAAGAAATATAAAATAAAAGTTGGGGATTACGTGCGCATAGCTTCAACACGCGCTACCTTTGTTAAAGGTTTTCGTGGGCTTTATGCTCGAGAAATCTTCGTTATTACCAAAAAGTACGCTCCTGCATGGACTGAATTAACTTATCGGTTAGAAGATTTACAAGGCGAACCTTTTAAAGGTAGATTTTATTATTATGAACTGACAAAGATCAATAAAAAAGATGATAACGCCTATTACGAAATAGACCAAATTTTGCGCACCAAGGGGAAAGGTCGTGCGAAGAAATATTTCGTGAGTTATGTTGGCTACCCTACGAAATTTAACGAGTGGGTTAACGCTAGTGATATGAAGGACACATAAAAGAAAGAAAAAAATCATGGCTGTGGATGAATTCTTCATGACTCTCCCGTCAAATAGTTCTTTAAATTTATGGCCTGATAATGGTTTAAACCACTACAGGACTAAACTGGCTCAACGAATCGTTTTGCAAAATGAAGGATGGCAGGTTGGACTTTCGGAACTGAATTATACTCGTACATGAATGAACGTTAACAAAAACGACGAAGGGTTGTGGATAACTGCTTATGACAGACACATTATACAGTTCCCCACTTACAACCCTCCAGTTTGCTTACATTCGAAACACAAATGGCGAGATTGCTCACTTTTTTAAACACTAGGATTAAAGCTCATTTTAATGGCAACCAGACATTAGAAGTTATTTTAGATGAAACACATAAGTACGTGATACTTACGGACGATACCGACTCAGACTTTACACTAACATTGTCACCTTCTCTTTCGCGTTATTTGGGCATCATTCCTAAAGACCGCGATGCTAGTGAAGTTGATATCTCCCAAACTTTTGCCGGCGAACTAAAAAGATTTAATGACAAATACATTACTAATGAATGGTGGCTTTCCTACCGAACTTCGCCATTTACGGCCTATTTTAACGTGCCAGCTGGTTATTACAAAACACCCGATATGCTCGTTGATGTCCTCAATAATATCTTGGGAGGCTCTGGTGTACCCGAAAACGAAGAGTGTTTTTTTCAATATGATACCCTTACGCGCAAATTGACTTAAAAATTTCCTTTGTTATTTTGGCAACAAGTTAAAATGGAGCCTCATTCTCACGAAATACAAAAAATCCAATTCAACGAAACACTAGCTGGTATGCTATGCTAGGCTACGAACCTAACCAGGTCCTAGATAAAACCACTCGAGCTCCTCACGTGTTAGACATGGATGCGGGCCTAACTACATTGTTTGTCTATTACGATTTAGTAACTGACAGTATTGTTGGAGACGTATTAGCTCCTCTTTTACGAGTTACTCATATTACTGCAAAAGATGGTGATTACGTTAACAAAATTTATGTCAAACCATACTATCGTCCTTTGGCGAGAAAAAGTTTTGAGACGGTGCTAATCTACTTAACTGACGAGACGGGTAAGGAAATTTCATTTCAACACGGACGTGTGACCTGTACTCCATTTCAGACGGCGTCCCTAGATTTTTTCTTTAAAAATGAGAATACCGTACCGCGGACCTGATGCATTAAGTTACACCAGACATTACGCAGCTTCTCAAATTGGTAGTGGTGTTTACCCCGTATTTGCTGGCGGTCGATATCAAAGAGGATCAGGACTGGGTAGTATTCTAGGAGGTCTGTTTAGATCAGCTGTACCATTCATAAAGAGAGGGTTGTACGGTATAGCACGGTACGGGTTAAGATCTGGTGGACGCGTGCTTGACGATTTAGAAGCGAGGAAAAGTTTTAAAGATAGTGCGCGTGAAAGACTCGAAGATGCTAAACAAGATGCAATAAGCGCAGTTAGACAACAAACAGGATTAGGGCGCCGTCGAAAAAAGGGGTGCAAACTGCAAATAGGTACTGGCCGATGGCGACGACGCATCAACAGAAAAAGGAAAAAACGTTCACAAACTGGTGGAACAATAAGGAAACGTTCACGAAGCAAAGCTGATTTTCTGGACTAAGATGGCACGCAGATGCCACCACCACCCCCAAAGACGAGGTACTAAGCAATACGGAAAAGGAGGCGCTAAAAAACGCATTGTCAAACGATGCCTTACGAAACGCCATCGACGTCAACACCAGTGGCGGAGGAGGCGATGTCTCAAGTAACTGAGGTAACATTGAGGTGTTTTTTTGAAGTGACACAATGCTAATAATTAACAACTGCGTGTCTAAAATATGAATTTTCCTTTCTTTCTTTCTCCAGTTTGCTGAGGTCGCCCCCTTCTCTTTCCCATCCCTCAAAAAAAGTATAAACTGCAGCGAGTAAACGCAAGTAAGTTTAGTTTTGAAGTGACAGTTAAAGGAGTCACTATGGCTCTTCTTCCTGATGCTAATTCGACTCTATGTCTAAAATCTGAATTGGAAAT
The DNA here is from genome assembly GCA_023313725.1 of Lithobius niger. Taxonomy (NCBI): domain Eukaryota; kingdom Metazoa; phylum Arthropoda; class Chilopoda; order Lithobiomorpha; family Lithobiidae; genus Lithobius; species Lithobius niger. Next base: position 21,008 of record JAHWFP010265602.1, on the reverse strand, counting down.
ATTTTCTTCTCCTAAAGTGCATGTTGCAGTTCAAGATGGGTTCTGGTCCGAATATCATCCACTCACCACTCTCACTGACAGTTCGCCTATCGAGTTTGTCGTGACTGGCAGCCAAGATGCACTACTCGATCTCAGTCAGTCTTACCTTCACGTGAGAGTGAAAATCGTAGAAGGCGTCGCAGGCAACACCATCAACGCCGCTTCTAAAGTTGGGCCAGTCAACCTTCTTCTACATTCCCTCTTTGCACAATGCGACTGTACCCTGAATGGCAAACAAGTCTCCGCATCAGACAACTCCCACCCATATCGCAGCTACTTCGAAACCTTGTTGTCTTACGGTGTTGATGCGAAACAGGGGCACCTCACTGCTGCGCTGTGGGAACCCGACACGGCAGGCTCCTTCGATATTAGCGACCCTGCAGGGGCGAACACAGGACTGAAAAATCGAGCAGGGTACGCTGTTGACAGTATGACCTTGGATCTTTTTGGACGACCTCACAATGATTTGTTCCATCAAGAACGCCTACTACTCAACGGTGTGGACCTTCGTCTTAAATTGACGAGACAGAAAGATACATTTGCATTGATGTCCTCCGTAACGGGTAAAAACATACCATCTCATTGTCACCCACGCCTCCCTGTTCATCCGTAAAGTCATCCCCTCACCTTCAGTTCTACTCGCATTTGGTAAATCTTTAGAAACAGCAAATGCCAAGTACCTTCTACAACGAATAGAAGTAAAGACCTTCACAATTCTTCAAAACAGCCTACAGGGTAACCTCGACAATGTTGTTCTGGGCAGCCTTCCTTCTATGTGTGTGCTTGGCTTTGTCAGCAATAAAGCCTACAACGGACACTGCCAATCCAACCCTTACAACTTCAAAAACTATGATGTGAATCACTTGTATCTGTATGTCGATGGCCGACAGGTACCAAGCTCCTCCTTCAAACCAGACTTCACCAACCAGTTATACGTGCATAGTTATCTTAGTTTATTTCAAGCGACGGGTAAACTGTCGTAGGACGAAGGCCCTCCAATTCCTTACCAACATTACGGATCAGGATACACTCTCTGGGCTTTTGATTTGTCAAAAGATTTATCCAGCAACCAAACGCACTTCAATCTTATCAAACAAGGTAACATACGCATCGACATCCGTTTTGGTACAGCTTTGCCAGAAGCTGTGAATCTCGTACTGTACCTCGTCAATCAAACTGTGCTCAAAATAGACAAATCACGAACTGTTGTCTATGATCATTAACGATCATGAATACCCAGGAATTACATAGTGCTGCGACTTCGGATCCTCTTCTTGAGCAATATTTTGGTGGGGTGTACGCTTGTGACAAGCTACCGAAACAAGCAGACCACCCGGCGTACATCATCAACTTGGACAATTCATCAAAACCAGGCAGCCATTGGGTTGCGGTCTACTTCTCACCGTCTCGTCAAAGTGTGGACTATTACGACACTGATGGACTAAAACCTACTAACATCCACGTCATACGCTTCTTGAAGCGTAACTCTACATTTAAACATTACAATGAAGTGACTTTACAATCTATGTGCTCAAGTGTGTGTTGACAATTTCTTTACATTTCCTGTGGCATCGTGGATTTCCGATGAATCGAGTGCAACAACAATTTGACCCTAAAAAAAGAACATTAAATGACCTGCAAGTCATGCAGTTTATTGAGTGCCATTTCAAAATTATACGTCAACCTCCACTTTACGATTCTGAATGCTTACAGCATGCTGTAGCACTTACGGTGGGGATTTCCAGTTGAGGTCTACAGTTAATCTTGGGCGTAAGTTTAGTATCACGAATATCCGGCGATTTCCAATGCGAACAAAGTTGAGGGCTAATGAATGTAGAGCCCCTAAGCTGCAGCCTAATTTAATACGGAGCAGTAGTCCCAAGCTGAAAAAATCGGTGATTTCCAATAAGGTTTAGTGATAATCCTCGGGTTAATGAGCATGTTAGGCCTGGGACTTAGGATAAAATTTAGACCCAGGCACACCATGGTCTAAGTTGAGGTTTTCGAAAGCGATGCTTCACTGCACGACGTGAGTGTTGGTATGAAGTGTGATTTCAGGGGTACATTTCCCCACCAGATCAACTCAAGTGTCCCTCTGGTTAAAGGTTGTCGTCAGGTCAGTATGAGATGATAATTTACTCTTTCACCAATAGGGAAACCTAATTTTCAGTTCGTAAATGTGAATTGGTTTAGGTTTTCGTATTAACAGATTAACATAACTAATTTGTACCGAAGCCATAGCAACCCCGGGGATGGGGGGAACCTTCCCCTTCCCCTTCCCCCCAACCGTCCAAGAAGACGTACAATACAGTTGGCAAAATCGAATTGTCGAGTTGCCAAGGTCGGCTAAAACTTTACTGCCAAGTCCCGTTTCAATGAATGCTGGTTAATCATTATCATCCTTCGGTCAGTTTGAAAGTAACATTTCAGTTGTTTTTTTTATTAGCTTTCATAACACTTCTGCTTCGCGTAACACTTCTGTTTTTTTAGGGGCTGGTGTCACAGTCACCGTTCAATTTTTCGCTCGTTTTCAACCATCCAAGAAGACGTACAATACAAAGGTGAATATTTAAAATATACGCCTTTTGTTTTAGGGGCTGGTATCACAGTCTAGTTCGATTTTTCGCTTATTTTCAACTTTAAACTGCTATTCTGCTGTTTCTAATTTAGGTGGATATCCCAAATTATATTCATTCGAAAAGTGGGACTGTCTTCTTTGCATCAAGGGTAAATAAATGGGTTTATCATTGGTTAAGTACCGAGCTACGCCCTTTTTACTAGGGGCTGGTATCACATTCACTGTTCGATTTTTCAACTTTCAACTGCTATTCTAACGTTTGTAATTTAGGTGGATGACTCCAATTAGGTTTACTCGAAAGGTCGATACGTCTTCCTTCGAATGAATCGAATTGGAGTCGTCCACCTAAATTAGTAATGTCAGAATAGCAGTTGAAAGTTAGAGCGAAAAATCGAACGTGACTGTGATACCAGCCCCTAAAACAAAATGCGTGTATGTTATCAACAAGTCAATCCGTTATTAGTATTCCCTGACCCTGAAAACACAGTATTAGACACCAAAATGATTATCCTGTCTGTTCTATATGCAAAGATATGGCCCATATATCATTTTTCGGCCATCTTGGCCGCAATCTTAAATATTTAAATTTGCTCAAGGGTGACAAAGTGGCATCCTGCAGAATTTCATTAAGTATGCCGTGAAGAAACACAAAACACCATAAAACATTGGGCAGAACTTATTTCCAGGTTTTTGGCCCTGCTACCAAACTAGTATGCGCACTCAGAGCTAGGCTGTGCCTAGCGGGAAAAGAGCCGTTTTGTTTGCTTGTTAGCCCATCACCACCATGGCTTAAAAATATCATAGATAATGTAGAAACTAAAAATAAAATATGCTTTAAACTGTAGCTTCCCCAAGTTTAAAGTCTTGATAAGAATTAACTTCGCGAAAATCATACACAGTTGGCAAAACTAAAAATTGAGTTGGCTATTTTACTTCATGTAGCCTTTCTCTGTTAGACAATGCCCAGAAGGCGGTTCAGTAAAAGTAACTCCTAACTGGTATTTCGAGGGTGGGGGGAGTTACTGATATAGTAATATTTCAATGCAATATCACTGGCAGGATTTAAAAATTTTCTTAAGTAAGGCAGAAACGTTAACAAAACTGCATAAAACAAAACGATTTCTGCCAAGTTTGCGCAGTCTGAAGTCGTGAAATGTCACAAATTTCATTTACTAGTTCGTCTGCTAGCCCGTTCTGCCATTGTTTTGGTTAAAACAGAACGTGAACGAAATCCGTACTTCATGAAAATCGGGTATAGCTAGCAAAATTAAAAACTGAGTTGAAAATTGAGTTGGCTGTTTGATTTGGTGTAGTTCTTTTTCTGTTAACCTATCACTACTGCAATTTGAAGATCCTTTTGTATTAATGCAGAAACAATTCCATTTTTTGAACAACAAACTTGTTAAAAATTCCAAAAAAATTCGAAGGTACAATTTGACAAGAAGAGTCCATAAGATCTCAAATTAAAGGACAAAAGCGACCCAAAGGACACTAAATGAGGGATACATTACCTAACATCCCTGAATCAAGGGAGAAAAAAAATTAAAATGGAGCATGTTGATTTCATATTATATTTAAATGCTTTTCTCCAATAATACCTCAAATTGTTTTGAACAAAACTGAGTGAAAGGTTTCGCCATTTTTTCCCATATTTTTTCATTTTTGAAAAACTGGAGCATGTTGTTGCCTTAAAATGTGCAAGTTTGTTGCAGTAATACCCTATAGGTCGTTTAGGGTAAAACTGACCAAAGATTTCACTATTTTTCAGCTCTTGACAGTCCTTTTGAAAAAATATTTCTCCCCTACTGCCATGTTTGCACACAGCAGTTTAATGGCATTCAATGTATAGCCTAGAAAGCCAACCCCAATCGTCAATGGCTAGCTACGGGCCTGTTTATGTAATTTTAAACTGAAATCTGATAATTTTGGGAAGAAAATATTAAAAAAAACTGATTCAGTCACAATTAAGTTTTTACGAAAACTGCTATCCTGAAAACCGAATAAGAAAAATCACCGAAATTTGCTTGAAAACAATTTGATACACGAATCTCGACGTATCTTGGAGAAGCCAAACGCATTGTAATTGTGTACAGGTGATATGACGTCACTTGAAGGGTATTAACCAATCAGAGTATTGTACTAGCTCTACCTCAACATGGAAATCGCCTAGATTACCCAGTACTACTTTAGGCCAAAGGTCGGGGTCTACCTAGTACTGTACTAGTAAGTCCCCAACTTAGACTAGCATTGAAACCACCAGTAACGTTAGTCCGAAGCTTAGTCCTGAGGTCGAGGTCTAGCTAGGCTGGGGCTTACATTACGCCCGGCCGTGTTTAGACCTCAACTGAAAATCCCCACCGTTAGCGTATTACAATAGCCGAAATTCTCCGACTACTTTTTTGTCTAATAAAAATCGTTTTGTCGTCTACCACAATCACTAGAATGTACACTTTTGATTGTGATAAAATAAAAAAAAGATTTTTGTAATCCAATATTTTTACGCATTTTTATTAATACTTGTATGTATCATAATGTATCTGATGGGTGAAGGTTGATGGTTTTTTTTCTTTTACTTACAGAAAATATTTGCCACGAAGGTCAAATTGTTTTTTTCTGTTTCAATATACGTATAAAAGGTGATGGGAGTGTTTTTTCATGCTTGTTATTGAATAAAAAAAGGGCACTAAAAAAACGTTATAATGCCGTAACCAAAATTGTGCGTATGGTTTCTTTATTTATTTTTCGAAAATATTTTGTGCATTTACATTTTATTTATTGTAACACCTTTTCGGTGATGACGTCATAACACCAGTAAAAAACGTCTACTCTGGAAAATCACAGGAAGGCGGGGTGGCATGGCTCGGTTTATAGTCTGACCTAGTTCCAAAATATAACGTTAATCCTATGGGATTGGGAGCTATCCACTACATCCAGTTCATATCCTTGTGTACCTATACTACTGGTTTGGTCCTATGACCAACCTTGATTGTTCAAACTCTGATACAGTAAAGGACAAAAATAAAGGTCGAGTGGAAAGATAGTATACTAAAAGGTACATTCCGCCTGCCTTATAATCGTCCTATATAATTTACTAACTCAATGCTTATAACAGCCACACACAGATTGTCAGACTATGGTGGCCCTGAGGCTCACCTCATTCGTATTTATTAATACACACGTACAACTGTGAAATTCACACATACATCTCTGAACTTCAAACTTCACACGTACGGTGGGGATTTCCAGTTGAGGTCTGAACACGACCGGGCGTAATGTAAGCCCTGGCCTAGCTAGACCTCGGCCTCAGGACTAAGCTTCGGACCAAATTTACTGGTGATTTCAATGCTAGTCTAAGTTGGGGACTAACTAGTACAGTACTAGCTAGACCCCGACCTTTGGCCTAAAGTAGTACTGAGTGATCTCGGCGATTTCCATGTTGAGGTCTAGCTAGTACAGTACTCTGATTGGTTAATACTCTTCAAGTGACGTCATATCACCTGTAAACAGTATCAACGCGTTTGGCTTCTCCAAGATCCGTTGAAATTCGTGTATCAAATTGTTTTCAAGCAAATTTCGGTGATTTTTCTTACTCGGTTTTCAGGATAGCAGTTTTCGAAAAACTTAATAGACTGAATCAGTTTATTAAAAATATTTTCTTCCCAAATTTATCAGATTTCAGTTTAAAATTACATAAACAGGCCCGTAGCTAGCCATTGACGATTGGGGTTGGGTTAAGGATACATTTTGGACGTCTGACTATATAATGAATGCCAATGAACTGATGTGTGCAAGCATGGCAGTAGGGGAGAAATATTTTTTCAAAAGGACTGTCAAGTGCTGAAAAATAGTGAAATCTTTTGTTCAGTTTTATCCTAAACGACCTAGAGGGTATTACTACAAAAAACTTGCATATTTTAAAGCAACAACATGTTCCAGTTTTTCAAAAATGAAAAAAATATGGGAAAAAATGGCGAAACCTTTCACTCAGTTTTGTTTAAAACAATTTGAGGTATTATTGGAGAAAAGCTTTTAAATATAATATGAAATTGACATGCTCCATTTTAATTTTTTTCTCCCTTGAATTAGGGATGTTAGGTAATGTTTCCCTCATTTAGTGTCCTTTGGGTCGCTTTGTCCTTTAATTTGAGATCTTATGGACTAGTATTGTCAAATTGTGCCTTCGAATTTTTTTTGGAATATTTAACAAGTTTGTTGTATAAAAAATGGAATTGTTTCTGCATTAATACAAAAGGATCTTCAAATCGTAGTAGCGATAGGTTAACAGAAAAAGGACTACAGCAAATCAAACAGCCAGCTCAATTTTCAACTCATTTTTTAATTTTGTCAGCTATATCCGATTTTAATGAAGTACGGGTTTAGTTCACGTTCTGTTTTAACTAAAACAATGGCAGAATGGGCTAGCAGACGAACTAGTAAATGAAATTTGTGACATTTCACAACTTCAGACCGCGAAAACTTGGCAGAAATCGTTTACTAAGTTTTGTTTTATGCAGTTTTGTTAACGTTTCTGCCTTACTTAAGAAAGTTTTTTTAAATCCTGGCAGTGATGTTGTGTTGGAATATTAATATATCAGCAACTCCCCCTCCCCCCTCTGAAATACCAGTTAGGAGTTACTCCTTACAGAACCGCCTTCTGGGCACTGTCTAACCAAGCCTAACAGGAAAAGGCTACATGAAGTAAAATAGCCAACTCAATTGTTAGTTTGCCAACTGCGTATGATTTTCGCGAAGTTAATTCTTATCAAGACTTTTAACTTGGCGGAGATACAGTTTAAAGCATATTTTATTTTTAGTTTCTACATTATCTATGATATTTTTAAGCCACGGTGGTGATGGGCTAACAGGCAAACAAAACGGCTCTTTTCTCGCTAGGCACAGCCTAGCTCTGAGGTCGCATATTAGTCTGGTAGCAGTGCCAAAAACCTGGAAGTAAGGTCCGCCCAATGTTTTATGGTGCTTTGTGTTTCTTCAAGACATACTTAATGAAATTTTGCAGGATGCCACATTGTCACCCTTGAGCAAATTCAAGATGGCGGTCAAGATGGCTGAAAAATCATATATCGGCCATATCTTTGCATATGGAACAGACAGGATAATCATTTTGGTGTCTAATACTATTTTTTCAGGGTCAGGAAATACTAATAACGGATTGACTTGTTGATAAAATAAAGGGGCAGGTATCTCAGTCATGTTCGGTTTTTCAGCTCATTTTCAACTTTCAACTGCTTTTCTGATACGTTTCTAATTTAGGTGGACGACTCCAATTCGATTCATTTGGCCAAACATTTGGCCAAATTACAAACGTCAGAATAGCAGTTGAAAGTTGAAAAATCGAAGTGACTGTGATACCAGCCCCTAGTAAAAAGGGCGTAACTCGGTCCCTAACAATGACAAACCTATTTATTTACCCTTGATGCAAAGAACACATTCCCACCTTTCGAATGAATATAATTGGGGGTCTTCCACCTAAATTAGAAATGGCAGAATAGCAGTTGAAAGTTGAAAATGTGCGAAAAATCGAATGGTGACTGTGATACCTGCCCCTAAAAAAAACAGAACTGTTACGCTAAACAGAAGTGTTACGAAAGCTAATAGAAAAAAAAAGCATCTGAAACGTTATTTTCAAACTGACCGAAGGATGATAATGATTAACCAGTATTCATGGAAACGGGACTTGGCAGTGAAGTTTTAGCTGAGCTTGGAAACTCGACAACTTGAATTTGCCAACGGTATTGTACGTCTTCTTGGACGGTTGGGGGGAGGGGGGAGGTTTCCCCCATCCCGGGGGTTGCTACAGCCCCGGTACGAATTAGTTATGTTAATATGTTAATACTTCGAAACCCTAAACCAATTCACATTTTCGAACTGAAAATTATGTATCCCTCCCTATTAGAGAAATGGAAAATTATCATCTACTACTGACCTGACGACAACCTTTAACCAGAGGGACACTTGAGTTGATCTGGTGGGGAAATATACCCCTGAAATCTTACTTCATACCAACACTCACGTCGTGCAGTGCAGCATCGTTTTCCAAAGATGTGCTTAAACCTCAACTTAGACCATGGTGTGCCTGGGTCTAAATTTTATCCTTAGTCCCAGGCCTAACATGCTCATTAACCCGAGGATTATCGCTAAACCTGATTGGAAATCACCGATTTTTTCAGCTTGGGACTAACTGCTCCGTACTAAGTTAAGCTGCAGCTTAGGGGCTCTACATTCCTTAGCCCTCAACTAAGTTCGCATTGGAAATCACCGGATATTGGTGATACCAAACTTACGCCCGTGATTAACTGTAGACCTCAACTGGAAATCCCCACCGTTAGGCTACAACTACGAAGTTCATAGTTATATTTATGAACGTCATAATTATTCATAGGTGTACATGTGTGAAGTTAGTTGTATTTGCGAAGTTCACAGTTGGATGTGTGAGGTATGATGTTCATAGATTTAACTACGAAGTTCACTTGTATGAGTTAAGTATGAAGTTAATAGCTATATGTGTGATGTATGAAGTTCATAGATACATAGGGTGTTCCAAAAGTCCCAGATAGGCTGAATAACTTTTAAATGGACGAGAATTGAAACTTGCACCTTTGGGGGCATCGGATGGGTTGAGAGTTCTATCTTTTGGCATAAGAGACATCGCAGTACCCCCCCTGCCCTTTACAGGGGCCCGAGGGGACGCAACTCAGTAATTTCAAATGGGAAGAGGGGGTGTCGAGTAGCACATCATATTAAAGCCCTTAACGAGCTGAGAAAAATGGCGCAAAGAAACGTCGCTACGTTGCTCCAATCAAAAATAGCACCCCATCAAAGTTCGAAATAGCACTTTGCATTGGAAGCATTTACGCCACTAGAAAACGATTCAGAGGTGTTCACAACGTGCAAGAGTGTTCCAGGTAGATAAACTGAAAGACATACTTAAACGAAATGTGGCAATATTAAAGTCCCGCATTTTTTTTTTGGGGGGGGGGGGAGGGGGAGGGCAGGGGTAATAAAGTCTTGGTCGGGGCTAAACTCAAAAGTTTCAAATGGGAGGGGGGGAATCGAGCTGTACCTCTTAGTAAAGATCTTAACAAGCAAATAAAAACAGCGAAAAGAAATCGTTGCTACGCTGCTTCCTTCCAAAATGGTGACAATGCAAAGTTTGAAACGTGTGGATGAAGTGATAAGTGAATTTGTGGCCGTATCAAAAGTAGGCCATTGATTGACTGAAGTGACAGATCACTGCGACAATAAAGCTTGATATTTTCATGGACCCTTATACTGTCGTACATCCATTTGCTCGTACATTTTATCGTACCTCGTGTCCCAAAGTAAGGGGCTTCAACCTTGTTTTATTGTACATGTACCTTTCGGTGAATCCCCTGGAACAGTCTTGGAGGAATTTGTGTCACGTTCGTACTTTAAAGGGGCGCCATTTTTGATTGGAGCAAGGTATAGCGACGTTTTCTTTGCACCATTTTTCGCAGCTCGTTAAGAGCTATAAAATGACGTGCCACTCGACCCCCCCCCCTTTCCTATTTGAAATTCTTTAGTGTAGCTACAGTCAAGATTTTGTATTTGCCCTGCCCACCTCCATCCTCCAAATGCGGGACCGCAACGTTGCTCCTTTTCTTTTACGTGTGTCTTTCTGTTTATCCATCTGGAACATTCCGTCATGTTGTGAACATCTCTGAATCGTTTTCTAGCGGCGTAAATGCTTCCAATGAAAAGTGCTATTTCGAACTTTGATTGGGTGCCATTTTTGATTGGAGGAACGTAGCGACGTTTTCTTTGCGCCATTTTTCTCAGCTCGTTAAGGGCTTTAATATGACGTGCTACTCGAACCCCCTACCCATTTGAAATTACTGAGTTGCACTCCCTGGGACCCCCAAGAGGGGGGGGGGTACTGCGATGTCTCTTATGCCAAAAGATAGAACCCTCAACCCAACCGATTTCCCCAAAGGTGCAAGTTTCAATTCTCATCCGTTCAAAAGTTATTCAGCATATCTGGGACTTTTGGAACACCCTGTATGTGTGAATTTCAAAGTTGTATGAATGAAGTATGAAGTTCGTAGATATAACTATGAAGTTCAAAGATGTTAGTTGTATGTGTGAAGTATGAAGTTCGTAGATATAACTATGAAGTTCACAGGTGTGTGTGTGAAGTATTAAGATAACTAGATGTAAGCCCGTGCTACGCACGGGTGTTGTAATGATGGCGTGATGTTTCCATCACGGGGTTGGTTTGGTGCAGTTCTTTATATGTAAGTGGCAGTAAAGTGATTGATTGCGTTCAGAGCCGTAATTAAGGGGGATGCGAAGGGTGCAAGGCATCCAGGCCCAGGAGGCAAGGGGGCCCAAAATTCAAAGCAGGTGGCCGAAAGTTTTTACATAAAACTTGTGTCCTAAGTGTTGTGGGTGTGCCTCCATTATTGAGGCACTCCTTTTAGTTGTACTTGCTGGCCACCACAGTCACTTCCTGTAACCTGATGTGTGGCCTGTATGTTTAATAAAGGCTGTAAGGGTCAGTGTTGGCAGGAAGCCAATGCTCACTATTATGCCATTCAACCCCCTGTTATCATTGGACCCATACTCACTGGGAGGGGGTTCATACCCCCGCATCGGTAGTTAGCTAGGAGCTTGATAACTTAGGCTAACATAGCAAAAACCACTATAAAATAGGCCACAATCATGAACCCAAAATTCTTTAGTTTTGGAGGCTCTACGTTTTACTCTTGCTCCCCTTCCTTTGAAAAATGCTAGCTGCAGCACTGATTGTGTTGGCGTTGCCATGTGTTGCCATTTATTGACTTTTGACTTGAGTGTTGCTAGCACTGCTGCTGTTGTTTTGCAGTACAGTACAAATGAAGTGGCTAGCACAAAGGAAGTGGTCATACGTTTTCTACAGGGAAGCATAAAATTTGCTCCCACCCAGAGAAAATATTTATTTACGTCAACATTTTCAATTACCAAGCACAACTGGAGGGGGAGTGGGAGAGTAGTAAGGAGACAGGTACAGCCGAAAAGGAAAATGAATGAATGGTCTTTTTTTTTGGGGGGGGGGGGAGGGCTACGGCGGATGGAGAACCATTTTCTGATGCTGGGTTGCGGGATTGGGAAAATGCGGAGGAATATGATGATGTCACAGACCCCAGACATCGGCATATTCTTCGTTAGCGGCATATTGGGAGCTACTAATTTGTAACGTCACACGCCAAACGGGGTATAAGTAAATAAAAAAGAACTGATTGGCTATAAAAATCTGGCCGTCGGACTGATTTACTGCCAAACGGGAAAAAGGGCAAAAAGAAACGTGAGGCCGAGGTGGGGGCAAAATGGAAATAAACACCTTTGTTTCTATTAAGCCTTAAAGAACAAAAATACCAAAATACCAAAAATACAAAAATGTTAAGCCATGGGAACAGCTACGTTTTGAAAAATAAATAAAAGGAAAACCCGTGTGTTGATGATTAAAGCATCTTTTGGCTTCGCATCGCTTGCACTTGCACTATGCAACCAACGCTTGAGTACTGAGTAGTGATGATGTGATTACGAATTAAAAACTTTATTCAAACATTACAAAGTCATACAGAACATAACCATTACATAACGCTATGCAGTTAGGCTACCACGTTGATCACTCAAGTCACTGAAATAGCCAAGCATTTTTTTTTCTAAAACACCGAGCAGTTTCGTACTCAAAATCCCGATTGCTTCTTTTTCAACTTAAAAATTAGATGCTGTGTTTTGTTTACAACACAACTGCTAACAAATCCATACAGCTTGAACTGACCTTGTCGTAAATAATAACTGTAGGCGACGAACGATAGCTGCCGTAGATGCTGAGACAACGGTTCGTGCTACATTCACGCAAGTATAGCGGTCGTGCATATTGCTTCGTTCGCTTGCGTTGACTATGTTCGCTTGCATTGACTATCAAGAGATGGCGCCACGACTGTTGATCCGGGTGTTTACTTGCGGCCGTCCGTCGTGTGGCCGTCTCGTTGCGTCCATCTGACGCGACAACTCGATTTTATTAATAAAGATAATGAGTGAGCCTCCAGGGCCAGAGCCTCATGTTACCATCGCATCGTTTCGGGAGACTCAGCGTAGTAATGCAAGGTCACTTGCGATAGGTCGATCAAGGATTCTTCCCAAGAGGTGTCAGTAATAAGAGTTTTCTTATTTACATGTCTAGAATGCACTTTAAGCGGCACCTTAGCAAGTTTTCCTTTAAAACGTTTTTTAGCGTTAGGAACAGTCGACTTCAAATTTGAAATTTTCCCTTCATGAAAGGAGTTGTCCAGTCATTACCGCCAGTGTGTGTTGCCAGAGTGTGTGTGTAAATCCGTCCAATACGAGGCACTTATCCTGCTTTTCTAGTCATTACCGCCAGTGTGTGTGCAATTTATCGCATAAAGGATATGATATTCCACAATCACCGCCCACAAAAGGTTTCACCTCACTACAACTTTTATGACTATCACATTTAAACTGTTTCGTACCACAAATGGATAAATTGATGATATGAAAGAAGGTGTCCGAGGACAGTTCTTCCTCCATATTCGGCAATGGTTGCCGGAGTGGGCCCAACAGAAATACGGAGTAAGGGTGACAGTTCTGAAGAAACTGTGAGGAGCATATTAAACGACGAAGATGACGATGCTGAATGTAAGGTTGATGGCACACACATGGGTAGCTGGAAGAGTTTTACCTGAAGTTCTGGGTGTTTCCGGGCATTTTGTGGGGAGCTTTCCTTCCTTTGGTGGTGGCAGAGTCCCTTGGAGTAAGGCCACCTTCTCCCGTTCCGCTTTCCCACGAAGTTGTGTGAAATGTAGTGCGGACGCACGCCCTCCTTTTTCACACATTTTCCGTGGGGAAAATGGGATGAGGGTGCAGATGGGGCAAGGTTTTGCGCAGTAGTCGCAAAGTCTATGAAGGTTGCAGATCTTGTGAGGGTCAATCATTGTTTTCGCTAACAGTCCGAGACAATTGCAGGTTCCTGGGTCTGGAGTGCTGGTATCCTGTTCTTGTACGGATCCAAGTCCAAATTTGACATCGAAGTGTTTACCACCACGTGTTTTTGCCATTTTTACAAGATGCAGTTCACTGTGAAAGACCTGACAAGCGGTAAGGTGATAAGCGTCGAAAAGGCAGGAGTGAATATCATTCACAATTCCACCGCAAGATGTCGGCACTTCACAGGGGTGCACGTGGGTGGTGAGGATGGTCCCAGACTGGGGATGACCTCAATGATCCACCAAGATTGAGTGCAGGGACCAAGTTTGTGAGTTGGGTGGCACTGTCTTTCGTGGCTAAGTAGGCAAGAAAATGCAGCTGTCGTGAAAACTGCAGTATGAATCGACCCTGTTAGTGCCAAACGAAAACAATGGGATTCAGGAGAGAGCAGCAAGGCAGCACAATGTCTTGTCTGTTGCAGACGAATACAGCCGGAAGATCACGAAAGAGCTACTGTTGCATTCTGCCAGGGGCAGCGGCAAGCACCGTTTTCAGTCGTCTAGGGCGATGGCTGACTTCTAAAATGATACGTGCAGCCTTACCCAGATGAGACGGCGAGAGAAACTGCTGACTGGGGAAAATGTGGACCGACTCTGGGAGACAACAGGGAGGGAGCCACAATGACTCGAGGTAGGACGATAGTCCAGAAACGGCGAAAGAACCCGGAGACCCAGGATCACAATATTTCCGTTTTAGCGGGGTGCAGCAAGCTGATCGGACAAGGGGAAGCATCGGCTGCATGAAGAAATCAACTGCGTAGGCGGGTCTTTCACAATGCCAACTTGTGGCTGAACCAGGGAATGATTCCCAGTTGGCAAAAAAGGTTCCGAGAAGACGCCGAGGTGTTGCCACGAGGTTAATCGTATGGTGCAAGACGGCCACTGGAAGAGCGGAGGTCGCTTGTAATACTTGCATCTTTAACGTGTCATGTGTGAGAAGGATCAGTGGTTGAGGTTTTCACTTTTGCATTCTATGTTGTTTGCTTCAAGTCAAATTGGTTGGTATGAAGCTTTGGTTGTCTTCGCCGAGTGGGGGGGAGGGGGAGGGTGAATGACAAATGACAGCATAGTCCTAGCCACCTTGAATCACAGTATAGTGAAATTCGTAGAAAGGAAAAACCTCGAGGGACTTGCCTGTTTCAGCAGAAGACGTCAATCAGTGCGTGTCAGTCGAGCTGTCAAAGGCTGGGAGGAAGTCGGATCAAATGATTGGCTCGCTAGTCGTTCGTTATCTGAATAAATCGATCACGAATGAACTCAGTTTCCCACCATCTGCGAAAAAGAATTATTTACTTATTGTTTATTCTTTTATACATGTCAAAAATTATGTATTTTGATTTGAAGAGTATGCTTCAATAAGCCTAACGTCGTAGAACAAAAGAGAGAAGCAAGGCGGCAAGATGACGGGACGATGCCAGTGGACTGGACAGCCTTTGCTTGTGTGCGATTAATCACTGCCGATGGAACGAAAGAGAGAGCCAAGCCAAGATCCAGCCGTACGTGAAATGGAGATGACAGGGTGGCAAGGCAGAGGTTTCTTTGGGAGTGTAGCGTGGGGATCGGCCGGTATCGATGCAGCGACAGGTTCCGCGAAAGAGAATCCCACTGCAGGCAGAAACAGTACGGCGCCAACTTGTGGCCAAACCAGGGAAGGGTTTCAAGGAGCCGCTGGTGAGGCTGGGCTCCAACGAAAGAAGAACTGTAGGGGCAGTTTCAGAAATGAAAACGGCCAGTGGGTCCGCCGCATGTTTCCGACGAAAGAAGCTTGCTGCAGACCAACAATGGCATCTGGGTGTAGGTGCCATGAACGAGGAAGGAAATCCAGAAAGGAGGCGCAAGAAAGGGGACGAAAGAAGAAGACGGATGAAGTGACGATTCAACATGGCCGCCCTAGAACAAAAGATGCAGAGCTCTCGCAGCAAACTTTTAATAGGAAGGGTGCACGGATGCGCACTTGGGTTACCAAGCTTGCCAGATCCAAGCAACTAGAAAACTCTAGGATGTAACGCAGCATTACGAGAACAAAATGCAAAAATTCACAGGTATTGTATATTTTGTAGCGGCATAAGAAACATATTTATAATCATCTCATGGTGTGATCAATGGATTTTGGAACGTCATATTTATTTGCTTTTTGTTCCTGTTGTTTGTATGCAGGGTGGTCCACAAAAAACTGACGACCCCAAAATGTTTTCAAGTTAAATCCGATGCAAAAAAGTGTAAAATAGCACAATGTTTTCTAGATATAACGTGCTATTCTGAATTGAATGATGTGGTCCGCATATTCAACATTTTTCAGCGCCTATGTAATAAAAAAAACCTAGTTAGCATCCCTCAGAATCGGGAGAGGACAGATGTACAGGGTGGTTCACAAAAAAACGACAACCCAACATTTTCTAAATCCAACTTTTCTAGTTAGCACCCTTCAAAACCAGGAGAGGACAGAAATCAAATCAAATGAGACGGGAAGATTTCTGTCCTCTCCTGGTTCTGAGGAGTGCTAACTAGAAAAGTTGGACTTAGAAAATGTTCGGTCGTCATTTTTTTGTGGACCACCTTGTACAATACTAAGGAAACAGAAAGAGTTTTGAAAGTTTAAAATTACCACTAAACCTTCATAATGTTCGACTCAGGTAACCATTTTGTGGCGGACTAAGTACTGCATGCAGGAACCAGCATGCATGGTCCCCTCCCCCCATCCAACTCCTGCCCACATTCCAGTTTTTAAAGTCTCTGAAGCTTCATGTTTGACTAAAGAATGATATCGTAACGTTGTGTTGTGTACAGGGTGAATAGGCTCGCAATAAACTCCTCCTTCCACCCCGCCATAATGATAAAGTTTGTAACTTTGCTAAAAAAAAAACAAAATGCAGTTTAGGCTACTGTTGGCCCTTATCACACCTTTTCCAACTCTTAGGTTATTGTGTTATAATATCAGCAAATTACGGTAATCTTACTGTTAGGACACATCGTAGGATTACTAGGTCTTCAGCAAACACTAACAACTCATTGGAATAGCACACGCAAGTTAATGTTTGTAAAGGAAGCTAGAAATGGGAGGATGGTGTGGACGTACACTTAACCACATTGAACGTAGCTAAGGTCTGTGGTTTACGTTTGGAACCAAGAAAAAGAAAGTAATGGATGTGACTACCACCAAAGCAAATGGTCGTGCTACGAAGTCAGTAAAAATGGAGCTGAATGGGAATACCCAAAGCCTTACGATATGAAATTGGTCCAAGGTTTGAAACCTAACGAATCTACGAAACCACATGAATTGTTTGACTACAATGCACATACAGGTACTCGAGACCTGAAGTCTGTCAAGCAGGATTAAGCATGGAGTTGTCCAGCCGGAAAGGACGGTTCCACTTAACTTGGGGAAGGATGGCACGACCACTGAAAGCGGAAATTGGTAGGGAGTAGATGTACAAAGTCGGCGTAAAAGATTATCGTAATTTGGCATTTTTGTAACACATGTCACAATGACCTGGGAGTAGGAAAATAGGAAAGGGTGCGATTAAGGGCCCTCATATACATAAACTGCATTTTGTTTTTTAGCAAAGTTACTAATTTGAAGACCTTTCATATACAGTGGGGTGGGGGGGGGGGGTTTTCACCGGTAGCCTAACCTATTCCTGGTGATATCGCCCTGCACACAATACAACTTTACAATGACAACATTCTCTAGTCGAACACGAAGCTTCAGCTATCAAAAGCTGGAATGTGGACAGGAGTTGTGTGGGGAGGAGGAGGGGGAAGAGGGCATGCAATACTCAGTGATCCACATAATAGTTACCCGAGCAGAACATTATGAAAGTTAGGGGTTAGGGGTAATTTTCAACTTTCAAAACGCTTCCCATTTCATTTGAATTGCATATGTCTCCTCTCCTGGTTCCTAGGGGCGCCAACTAGGGATTTATATTACATTGGTACTGAAAAATGTTGAATGTCGTGACCACATCATTGAATTCAGAATCGCACATTCGATCCAGAAAACATGGCCCTACTTTCCACCGTATTTGACTTAGAAATATTTTGGAGGTCGTCAGTTTTTTGTGGACCACCCTGTACTTATAGCATTGGAATGGTTTTAACTAGAGCTGCTTTACCTGAGATCTCGAACTCTACTCGTTGCTGCAATTTATACCCGAAAACTCGAACCCACTTAAAATGCGATAACTTCCCTAATTTTTTTTACCGTATTTGACATACAAATATTGCAAATTCATTATCTCAAGAGTTTTTCGGTCGTGTAAAATAAAAGACAGTAACCTTAACTTGTTTTTCAAGTTATATCCTCAAAACTGGAAAACCATTAGAACACACTCACCCACACAGTCGTTAAGCATCATCTTCATTATTAGCCTACCAAGTTTAAAAAAAAATTGCAAACTATGTTCCCCAAATATTCGAACTGCTCAATACTCGACTTGTCCGTTGCAAACTTGGCTCAACTTAACTCGTTAAAATTTTTAGGCCTAATCAGGCAAAACAAAAAGGTAATTTACACTTTTTAAAGATCTGCAGCACTTCGAAATAAGCACTAGGCTACATTCAGTCTTCTACATTAGATGCCCGGCTGGTAGTGTTCATTAGGAACTCTGTGCACAGTTTCTAGCCAAAGCCTGTGTTTTGCACGGTGTGGGTGACAGGCCTTACTGGTGCGGGTTGTGTTGGGTGCACCATTTGCAATATTCACATGGTTAGGTCGCTGAAGTGCATGTCCATACTTCACCAACCTAAGTTTCTTCAATCACATTTTTGTGCACGCTAGCTAACGAACTGCTGTCGGTTGCGTGTTTCTCATGCACCTGAATTATTCATCCTCAAATCTGTTTTACAATTTTTCATTGGCTGGTGGTTAGGGGTGTACGAGTAGAATAATTTTAATTCGAGACGACCCGATTTTGTAACAGCAGAATCGAGTATCGAGCAGAATTCGAGTATTTGGTTAACACACTTATTTGGAAGTGTCGTTTTTAATTTGTTAACTGCAATAACAACTAAGATGTTGCTTAATGGACTGTATGGGACAAATCTACATTTAGTTTTCCAGTTTTTAAGACATAACTTTAAAATGGTTTCAGCTAATGGCTTTTAATTAGCACCACCGGAAAGCCCTCGTCAAGATGATGAATTTGAAATATATGTTACATGTACAGGGTGGTCCACCAAAAACTGACCACCCAACATTTTCTGCTAGTTAGCACCCTTCATTATCAGGAGAAGACAGAAATCTTCCCATTTCATTAGATTTGTTTTCTGTCCTCTCCTGGTGTACAGGGGTGCTAACTAGAAAAGTTGAACTTAGAAAATGTAGGGTCAGTTCTTTGTGGACATCAAAACAGGTCAAATATTGGCGAAGTTATTTTCACCGGAATCGAGTTTTCCGAGTACGGATGCAAGCGACGAGCTAAGTTCGAGTATACGTTTCGTAATCGGCTCAACTCGAAAGTAGCAGTACAATAGTCTCTTGCACCTAAATTGTTCGATCGCCCGGGAGTCCACATTTGTACTGTGGCAAAATAAAAATTCCACGGACATAACACATAAGCTAGTTTTCTGCAAATTTTCCTGTACCTTAATTTTCTTATTTTCTGCAACAAATACTGTAATTCTGTGCTTAAAACCTGTTGGTTAGACATCGCTTTTAGAAGTTTTTGTTGTGCGTGCTACAGGGAATAGAGAGCACACACACGGAACGACACACGGAAGCATTTTAGCAGTGTCAGGGTGCTGATGAGATTGGTCCAGCTTGCAATTGTCTTTAGTGCTGGTGGGCTTGCAGAGGGAGGTAGTGAGGAAAGACGGATTTTATTTGGTTAAAAGCTCCTTTGGTGAAATTACAGCATGTAGTGGTTGACCTGTGTATGATAACCAATTCGACAAGTATAGGGTAAATCTTTCTGCAAAGACGATTTTTGCATAGTAGTCAGGTATGTGACCTCTGTGTACGAAGTGGACAGCCAACCCATCAGTGAAGCTGAATTGTTGAACAGATATCTGTACCGCAAAGTTCAACTGAAAGGACTAAACTTAACTGGAATTCCAGCGGAAAAAATGAGTTGAACTTGCATTTAATAGCATGAACCCTCAATGTAAAATGCCATTCTTTAAGGACACTAAAAATTAATTAAACGGTTCCCAGGAGTTGTACTAAAAAAATTGATGTGGGCACACAGTTTTAGGTTTTTTTAATTTTTATTCACTATTTTTCCGATGATTTTTTTTTACTCCATTTCTTGTGGCAATGTCTTCATTATAAAGGCAGGATTTAGCCACGACCAGTAGGTAATTGTTCCACATTGGATAGTAAGATTTTAGTTGTGCGAGACCATCATGTGAACAGAGCTCCGGCTGATATGGTCGTCGGATCCAGGAGTGTTGGGTAAAACAGAAACATTTTTTTTAGACTAAGGTTTAAAAAATACGATATGCGTGTGTGTGTAAGTAGTCTAACATGAGATCATTAGTTGTTTATGAGGATGGGACTTTCTAATACACATCCTGCTTCATTGGCTATGTCACTCGTGTTAGAAGGCTTGCAGCGCGATTACAGAGCCAGACTGAAACAATGCAGGATCTGCTGACGATAAAGCGCGACAATTGGTGTCGATACTGAAAAACTTCACAAGAGGGCGCCTCCGAACTACAGCCGTTTGGACTCGATCTTGCAAGGAAGCCAGTTTAGTCGCCCCTCTTGGCTTACGCTGTGGCGAAGGCTCGGCAGGTCTGTACGAACTCGAGCGAAAATAAAATAGCTCGTACAAGATCAAATATTCGTTTAAGGTTTAAGTTCAGTGTGCGGCAGCATTGGTTTCTCATGTTTTATTTTTTAGTAATACGTGGCAATCTGATCGTAGCCGATAACATCAGCACTAGTAGGTGGCCGATACAAGATCCCAGCAAGGAGTGCCAGACAAGCATCGCTTCGTTGCCGCCATTTTTTTCTGTTGCGTAACGCCGACATTTTCATGAGGGCGCCAGCAGAATGCGAAACAGCTTTTCATGCCTCTAAGATATCCAACGCTGAGAATAAAGCATTCTCCCCAACACCTAGGTCTAACCAGACAATAGAGCAACTAGCATGAATCCAACATAAGAGTAGGCAGTCAGTCTGAGAGCGAGCTGTTGCTGAGACAAAAGTGTTCAACTGATAAATGTATTAAATCCAATTGTTCATCATACCCTGTCAATACTGTGCTGTCATTATGGAGAATACGCAACCTAAAAGGATCATTGACATGTGCGCTTAGCAAATCCCATAAGTGCGTCCCGAGAACCGTTTATTTCGTTTGTCGGCCTAATCTCTATTAATAAACAAAAACGTATCGTTAAAAGTTAAAAGTAAGGGTCTAAAA